>CAUYQV010197183.1:0-66332 GCA_963574575.1 Galagoides demidoff | reverse complement strand
TGGTCCCAGCTGCTTGGGAGGCTGAGGCAGGAGACTCGCTTGAGCCCAGGAGTTGGAGGTTGCTATGAGCTGTGATGCCATGGCACTCTACCCAGGGGGATAGCTTGAGGCTCCGTCTCAAAAAAAAAAAAAAAAAAAAATTTCTATGGTGACCAAATTCTAAACATGAATCTTCTAATTTGAATTGATTGATATATGATATGAATCTGTAGGCATTTAAAAAAAATAAATTCAGTCAAAATTCTGATCGATTTGTGCAGAAGAGTTGGATGACAAATCTTAGTGTTGAAGTTGGAGGTATCAAAGAAATACTGTGTATCTGAAATATTTAACTTCTAAAATACAAAAAAAAATTGGCATGTATTTCTTAGGTAATTTATTTATTTTTATAATATTGCACATCTGACTTTTAAGGAGTGGTACCAAATTTCTTAAATTATGCAAAAACATTTTTGTTGTGTTTATTGAATTTTACTTTGATAAAATGTCTTACATTAGGTTTCAAAAATTTTATTTTTCAGGAGAGTGCTCAGTGAATAGTCATCTCATAAACATGTAGTGTAAGCATATGAAGTATCAGCTTCAGCTTTTCATACCCAGTTTAGTATCTTTCCCATTGTTTTCCTTCCTGTTTCCAACACAATAGTTTTATCATCTCCTCAAAGTGCCATTTTATAGTTCAGTCGCCTCCTTTTTTGAGACTTTGAGTGTCTTTGACAATTTTCCTATGCTACTCATAAAACTTCATTGTTTGCCCAAAATCAATAGAATAAAATCAATGCTTTTTGTTGTTAAATTTTCTAAAAGTTTACCACAATTTATTTTATAGGTCAAGGTTAATCTTTTCTGTCCTCTGTTCCTGTTAAGTATTTACATGTGACTTTGTTTTGAGTATGATTAGGGTGTGAATGTGTGTGTCTTCATCATCCTTCAATAACATTGTTGCATTATCTAACCACATTCATATTCATATGGTTCCAAAGCCTAGGATTTGTTCCCCTCTTTTTTTTTTTTTTAACCTCATTAAATCTACTCATTCTTTGTGTTAATTAGAATAGTTCCTGCTAGGTGCTGCAATACATAAGCACAGAGTCTTAGTGGCTCATCACAACCAAGATATCTCTCTCCTTTAAAGTCCAGTGGGCCAGGTGGCTCCAATAGCCCTCATCTCTGCTGTAGCTTCCAATCTGGAGGAACGTGGGTCTTCCAAAGCCACGGAGGCAAGAGAAGAGAATGATGGGGACGGCCTATGAACATTTAACTGCTTTGGCCTAGAAAAGTCACGGATCACTTCCTCTCAGAGTTCACTGGCAGGGTTCAATGGTTCCAAGCTAACTGAAAAGGAAGAGGGGAACACATGGGTTATTGGGGGTACACAATCTCAGTCAATTCTATTAACACAGACACAAGCCATTTCTACCATAAAAGCTCAATCCACCATACCAATCAAAGGAAATCTTTTGCTCCTCTGAAATTTTGTACCATTTTCTATAAACCTGACCTGCCTGAGCATAATGAATAGCCTTAAAGCATCTTTTCTCTCTTTTATTTATTTTTATTTATTAATTGTTGCCTCATTTATACTGAAGGACTAATACAGTATTTTCCACCATCTATTTTATTGTCTTTTTCACCAAATTTATTTTCTTTTCTGAATTAAATTCTAATCTCTTTAAATATGTGATCTATGGCTACAGTAAATATCTCCTGAAAGAGCTTAGTGAGATGCCTTACCAATATCGAGAGCTCAAGAAGTTGGTATTGCTGAATTAATTAGTCCAAATAATAGAGAAACATACGATAAAGCAAGACTTCAGTTGCACTGCTGGGTTCTCGTGTGGAATATAAATTATTTGACTGATTAAAATGTTTCCTTAAAAAACAAACAAACAAAACCTTGGCTAACGGGCACATTTATCTGAAGGAGATAGGACGTGGGAGGCGGGTTGTACAATCCATCACCACTCTTCTGAATTCCCCTATTTTCTGAAGGCAACTTTGTGTCCTTCTGAGGTCAGCAATACCTTCTGTGACTCGTGCTAATAACAATAATTTACAATGATAATTTATGGTTTTCAGGAAAAAAATCACTAATTTACCTATTTTGATCCTCAAACCTAATGAAGGGAAAGATAGTATTGTAAAGTACATTGCCGAAATGAGGAAACAGAAGTTTGAAGCAATTATGGAAACTTATAATTTTACAAGTTTAGCATTGAAAAAAAAACTTTAACAGTATTCTAATCCAACATTTTCATTTATAGTTGAGAGAATTGCAGCCTCAATAGGTTAAGTGACTTGTGCAAGGCCCCAGAGAGAATTAGAACGCCTGAAGTCCAGTGATATTTAGACTGTACTACTCTGTCTTTTATTTAATTAAGTGCAACACAAAATATGCATTGTTTAAAAAAGCTATTTGAAGCATATTCTACCCGAAATGAAGTAAATGCCAAAAGGACCTTGTAAGTCATACGGTTTTAATATCTTTTACTTCTTCCTCATTGAAAGGGAGAAATCTTTGTGGAAAAAAAAAATAGGAACACCTGTCTTAGTTAAGAGTGTTTCCTGTAAGTCTTGAACCTTCTTTATATTTGATTTTAAATTGGGCACACAGCATGTATTTGAAATTCTCTATTGACTTAGATTTCACTCAGTGTGTTGACAAAACTAGAAAATACAACAAATCGAAAGAAAATATTAGATATTAAGAACTCCTTTCATTATAGAATTGAGGCAACCACATTTGGTTTCCAAAATACTTTGTAGCATTTGTTTTAAAACTAGTAAGTGTAAATCGACTATGAATGATTTCTATAGTTATTTTAAAGCTAGACTACTGTTAATAGTACTTAACATTAGCACTCTATGTCCTCGATTCTGTAAGAAACAAATAAAATGTGCAGTCTATTTTCAGGACAGTTTCATTTGCATTTCATTACACTTTTAACCCTCAATTTTTATTCTTTTAGAGGCTATTATAGGGGCTGGTAATCGTACCTTATATATTATAAACAACTCTTAGGTCATCAAAAAGATCAGCTGGTCCATTCCTCTGAGTCTAAGCATGACAACCTTAGATCATTCAACACTACACTTAACCTCTCTAATTTTTCAAGACACCAGGTGTGAAGATAAACATCAATCGGTTTTTATTTTAAAGTACATTTTCTTGGGGATTGGCTTGTAAAACAAATTGAGCTATCTCTCGTGAAGAATAAAATAATTAGTGTTTACTCTCAAGCTCACAATCGAAGGGAAAACTAAAAGCGCATAAGAGATGCAACATAACATTTTACTAAAGCAGTAGGGAAGTCATCAAGTGGTATGCGATTTATGTTCAAATGATTGATTCAGGCAATACATGTTGTTAGAGTTCAGAGAAGGGAGAAATATATCCTGACCTTCAATGGACATTCTCTCTTTCTATAACTAAGGCTGGTTTTACTTGGCTTAGTCTTTTATGGATCACTAGAACTGGCAAATTTCAAGTATCTTTTTTTTCCCTCCTTGATTCTTCTGATGTTGGACAATACCCATGACTTCCACATCTTCCTTTAAACTTTTTTTCCCGTTAAATATCTGTCGAATAATCTACATTTCTTGATCATTACACGTTATGATTTTGATATAGCAGACTTTAAAATAATGGAAAGATGATCTCCCTTGTTTAGACAGCACAGGTGAGTCCATGGTTTCACCTTTATTATTTCCACATCAGTTTTAGCTTATTTTAGCCTACATAGGCCTTCTTCCTCTCAAATATATTCACCACCGTTGTGAAATAATATGGGCTCTGATCCGATAACAGTATCTTTTTTTGAAAGCAACTTGATTTAATTCTGCTGAAACATATTAACATTGCCATTGCAAATAACTCACAGGGCAGGGACAAAAAAAGTTCACATGTCATTGTGATTAGAAAAGAGGGTGAGGCACCAGAATAAGTGAAAGAGGTATTTTGGAATTAATCAGGATAAGAGGACTGGCACCTCATATTTTACAGAAACAAAAGCACAGGGTGTTTGCAGTGTGTACTTTTCCTTAGCTTTATGATTGTTTCACTCTGCCTTATAATTGATAGAGCACTCGTTTAATTAATTGGCTCTATTTCTAGACTACAGAATGTTAAGTAGAGTGTCCTTTTTGATTTTTTTTCTCTTGAAGCCTATATTGCTGAAGCAGGAATAGACATAAGTATATTCTGGTAGAAGGTCAATATTAAAGACTGTAGTTTGGGGGGGAGGGACTATTTCACTCCTGAACTCTTTTCAATACAAAGCACACAAATCTGAAAGAAATACCACTGACATGGCTGGAGGGAATTTTCTTTACTGGTGATGAAATGGTGATGATGATGAATTCTTTGTGTAATGCCATTGGCTTCATGATGAAATGGTGATGATGAATTCTTTGTGTAATGCCATTGGGTTCATATGACTGGAAGGTGTGAAATGTCTATTCTTTCTCTACTCCTCCAACCTCACTGTTTAATATAACATTATCATTAAGTAGTAACATGGCCAATCTTTCCCTGGCCATCTTTCCTCGCTACCTATATTGTTGGTGGTTTTTAGGTCTGGGCATGAATACATCAGGGGAAAGAGGGAAAAACACTCTTCTCTATCTTCGCTATTGGAACTTTCTTTCATGTTTATTGCTCCTCTCAAAGGGGAGAAGATTATGAATGGGACAGAGCGCAGGTGGAATGAAGCCATAGGGAGCTGTGAGTCTCATGAGCTTCCCACTCACAGGTACTGAGGTGCATCTTCCTCAGAAGCTATGTGCCAATCCTGAGGGCCTGGAGGAGGAAAGACAGCAACCATTGACACAAGAAGAAATACACAAGCAAAGCAGAGAGCACTCTTTAAATAAGATGTCTGTTCTGACGAAATCATTCTGAATGATTTTAATAAGACAAAATGAGCAAGAGGGCAGAGAAAATGGAAGAAATTGACACCTAAGAGACATTTGATGGTATTTATACTAAACTCTCTGATGCCAGTACCCGTCAGCAGAATACACACCCATAATCATGTCCTTTACCCTGACCCTGCAGATCATTTCATTGAGTAAGTTTCCTAGCAATCACAAATCTCTCCCGGGAGTTCAGTCTGCAGTTGTGGCTGGGAAACAACAGAAGAGCAGTGGAAGGCAAATCAGAATCCGACCTACCTCCCCACCTATTTCATATTGAACTATATTCATATTGTCTGTGTATTTCCAACCTGTTATGGAGCCACCTAGAATAACAGGCCATCTATCCATGCAGCCAATAGTTAAATAGTATTCTTATTATGCCAGTCACTGTAGCAAATGAGAAGCTTTCAAAAAAAAAAAAAAAGGTAATTCACTGCAAATGTCAACTTCCTCCTTAGCACTTGCATAACGACAGACTGAAGTTCACATCCATCAGCTCTGTATCTGAGTTATTGCTAGGTGACGACCAAAGGATCTCAAAAAGATTCCTGGGAGTCAGGGGAACGCACGGAAAAACCCACAACTTCCCTGAGCTTAACAAATCTTAAAGGCAACTGGACCAGAGTCTTTTGTTATATTTCTTATATTCAAGGGTTGCAATGCACCTGTCAGCAACAAATTTGAGCACTATATAAGTACAAAACTTGCATGTGTGTGTGTTATATTCACACAAAGGCATAGAAATATACTTCATATATATATATATGTATAAACATACATATTTAGAAAATTTATTACACAAGTAATTATTAAGAAGAAAGTAAGGATACAAGAGCAAACTGTTTTTCAAACTGTAAAACTTTTACAATGAACTGACCTCACATATCACAAAATTCTACATGCAAAACATATATTTCAAAAGCTTACTGTCAGAACCATATGCTTCCCTGCCATTTCTCTTCCAGCAGCGAGCTTATGAGTTATTTCCTTGTGTTTCATTTTAAGAAGGTTTCAACTCTTAGTCAGAATATATGACCGTGAGGATGTCAAAGATTTTCTCGTGGTGACCACTTTCTTACAAGAGGTAAAGAAAGTTGATCAAGGATTCTTATTGTCAAGAAAAAAACATCAATGTGCCTTTGACCTTCTTAGACTCTGTTACCTCCATAATTCTCATTTCTTTCAAGAAAATACTTATTTGAGTTGGAAAAATAAGACAATTTGTTAATCATATTCTTTGATACTAATTTTGATTTGGGGGAGGGTTATTTTTCTACCTCTTTTACTGACTCCGTCCATAGTATGACTGGATTATAGTGAACAGCATCATTTGATGCAAATTGATTAATTTTCTAACAGGATTGTCTCATAAAAAAAATTGAAATTGGAGACCTAGGTTTCGTGAGGAATAATCATAATACACACATTTGCACTCACACACGCAAAATACTAACCTAGTTGTCCATATGCTTCTTTGAGCGATTGCTCCCGACCACATACCCCGAATGACTGTGCTGATTGAATGCTGTGATCTTTTCTCCACATTTAATTCATCTTGTCAGGTATGAAAGACCAATGACTTCATTTCAAAAGGACAAAACAAAAACAGGGCTTTGTTTTTTGATCTTTAGTTCTAAGAAAAATAATAAAACACACACACCCAAGTGGGAAAGATTTACAGTTAATTTCTGTGTTTTGAAGGAGAATAAGGGATTTTTAAGCTTTGGAATGAGGCTGAATTTTGGAGCTGAAGGCAGTTTTTCTCCTCTGCCATGGTCAACTGCTAAAGAAATGGCCTTCGATGGCTCTGTCAGATTCCCACACACAGCCTGTGAAGTTTCTCTGAGTCCAGGCGGGTTATCTCACAAATCTGTGCAAAGCTCCAGTGAATAATTTATACCAGGCAGGAGGTGACACATTAAACACGCCCTTTTTGTCTGCAATGCTGGGAAGGCATCAAGATGGAGCAAAGCGGCAGGGTGAGGGGAGCCTGGCTGATGGGAACCCAGGTATGTCTAGAATAGAAGATGCCCCTGTAAAGAAAATGAAATGTAATGAGATCCTCTTTCATGCATAATTCATAGGCGAAAACATGACTGCATAAAAAGCTATGGATTTTAACAAGGCAAGCCTGCAATCATGCACATTATCTTCCCAGAGGAACTTTATATAATACTGGTCAAAAGGAGAAGATTCTGAGTACCAGGACAAAATAAAGCTGACAGGTTTTCAAATGAAGCAGAATGTACGTTAATGCACAATGCCTGTAAAAGAAACAATTTCCATTTAGACCTGAAAATATGGCTTAGCCAAAAATTTACTGGAAAACATTTGCTATCGTCTCTTTAAATAGGAAAACAAAATAAAACCAAACAAACAGCAAAGGAGGGGAAAGATAGAATGTTCTTGTTGATAAACAGAAGCTGCCCTTACTAAGGGGTGTGGGTTAACCCGGACGTGGCAGGAGAGCATTTTTACTTCTTTGACAACAAAAGTTTAGGTAGAAATGTAGGCAAGAAGAGGCTTTAAAAATGATAAAGGTTAGCTATTGTCAACATCACATTTAATTTGGTTGTATTGTAAGAGCAGATATTGTAATTCTGCTTTCGAGACCAGTCTAGGGACTGATCCAGGCCTGATTTCAAACAGTCTTTCGCACGTGTGGCTCTTATTTGAGGGATTAAAGAAGAATGTTTATTAAAGCTTGTGATGTCTTATTAAACTTATTAACCCTGAAGATGCCTTTTCTTGGAGAATTGGCTATGTGGGGGTGGGGGTGATGGTGCTCCTTTGTCCACACTTTGGAAATACATGCATAATACAGAAATACAAGAAAAAGGGTCAGAGGTGTCTGCAAAGCATACATTCTGGAAAGCTGTGCTTGGCTTGTTTGCTGTCTTACACTCTGTGCTATCAATATTTGAAAGGGAAGCAAAGTAGCTCCATTGTATCCAGTTGCAGCTATGTGACGGACTGAAGAAGGCAGGTAAGTGCTGAAAATGGTTGACACATCTGCATCAAAGCGATTCCCGACCCCAGGATGTTGTAATGCTCCCTAGTTTCAGAAACAAAGGGAACTGCTATAGAGAGAAGGTGGAAGTAGCCTAGATGTCAACTAATCTGGTTTAAACAAAATCGTGTCATCAATCTCTGTGCTAAGATATAGTTAAGATTTTGTAAGTGTTTTCAGAAGGTGGACGTGGGGAATTAAAAACTTCATTTCCGTATATGAAATCTTAGTTTTTGTGCCCTGCCAGTCAAACAAAGCAAAACCATGCCTGGAGCTGCTCACAAAGAGAAGTCTTTTAATATCATAGGACTTCCCTCCAGGTTCCAGTGATAAATTCATAGCCTGGGTTCGACCATTTGCATTATGTTTAACCATTCATGTTAATTCATTCTTCTATGATAGATTCCTGGCACTGTTTTGCTTTTAAAAGATATTTACAACCTGCTTCCCCCACACAGCCTCTGTGACAGGAGGTTATCTCTCTACGGCCTCCAGAGCTAACCAGCTGATTAACCCTAATATATTTCAGTACTCCATTTGTTGTTTGCTGGCTTGTTTTGCAATAAGACTGAGAGAGACAGTTCAGGGTGACTGTGTCTATTCCTGACTGTGCTGGAAGGTGAGGAGAGGTGATCACCATCTGCTCCTCTACCTGACAGATGTGCTTCCCACCTCTTCTTGCCAGTTCAGCACACCGCTGAGAAGTTTGCTATATTGGAGGATCAATTTTCAAGCACAGAAAGGATTTGTTTGCTTGTACACCTGTGCTCTAAAGGAAGTTTTCCTATTGCTTATGCCAGTTGGATGACTTGCGGAATTCTTTAGCATATATAAAAATGCAAAGTGCCTGAAATGGGAATCAAATGATAACATTATTAGAATTCCCTCTTGGGGTCAGATGAGACAGATGGCTGCATTAGGAGGATATGCCTGGGTACAGCTTCTGTGGTCTGAATTTGTTTCCTATTTATTTCCCTTTCTGTGAAAGCAATGCATGTATTAAATATCATATAGAACACAAAGCACATTTTACATAAAGAGGGAAGCAGAATGAGACATGAATTTTAAAAACCGCCATTGACTGAACTTCATGCACAAGCACTGGGAAACATCACCCAAGGCCTTCTGGATTTATACTCTGCAGCTTCCTTCTGCCAGGAACCCCCCTAAAATGAATCATGTGAGCAGGAGAATGCAATTTCTGAATCAAATCGATTTGTTGTTTCCATTGAGTCAAATACAATCCGATGATATCATCACTTGCTTAAATTTTTTTAAAATACTTTTATAACATTTAGAGCACAGGACCTTTGGGGGTTTGGCCTCTGACTGTCCCTCCAACCTCAATTTCCCACTACTCTTCTCTGTTACTCAGTTTCGGCCATTCTAGCTTCCAGGACAGCAGAATGACCATAGGGCATGGAAGCCAGAGGGAAGAGGTTGCTTTTCAAGGTAAGACTCACACTCCCTCCAGGGAATGAGTAGAAGATGTGGAGGTGGAGGTAGGAAGAAAAATGGATAATTATCATTTAATGATGCCGTTGCAATAAGTGACACAAGAGACTTTGCACTTACAACTTTGACAGACTGGAAGCAGTGACCATGATGTCCAAACCTGCTATCCATAAGAAACCTAGAATGAAGTATCCAATTTTGAGTCTAAAGAGTTCGTCCTCCACTATTATGTTAATAATAATTCATGAAGTATGAATACTCTGGATGAAATGCATGGAAGGCATCTTTTATCAAGTTGAAATGGGAAAGTGAATGATTAGTAGCATGCAGAAGGAACACTGAAACAGAGTGACGAGCAGAAGACTGGGCTGAATTGTAGAAGTCCTTAACACTGTGCTTCTTTTTCTTTGAAGAACTTCAAAAATTGAAATGGCTTATCCATGAGTTTAACAAAGCCAAGTTTAGAATGGGGCTGGATAAAAGTTTGAAATGAGCATAAGACAGTACAGGGTGACAGAAACTGTCCATTCGTATAAGTATTTGAAAGTGTAAAGAGTGATTCACCATCAGTTCCTCTCTAGCTGAGGAACGGGCTTAATTTTCCCCAACTTTCATCGTACCACTATTTGTTTCATACTCAGAGTCTGGACTATTTCCTGTTTCTCTCCTCTGCTTTAATTCCACCTTTGAACCATACTGTCTCTACTTTCAGGGTTACTTTTCCTCTTAGTAGGATCTAATTACTTGCCAGAAAGGAGTTAGACATGTTTGGTCTAAGCATGAAAAAGCTGAGCTCCATTTGCTACAAATAGACTTCTGAAATGAAATAACAGAGAAAAAAAAATGTGTTTTTAATACTATTCAATTTAAAAGGAGAGTTTTCATCAATAGACTTTGTGTTGTAAAGTTTGCAAGTCAGGTTCATTGCACAAATTTGAAGCTTCTGATTTTGGGTGTGTGTGTGTGGGGGGGTAAGTATGCCTTTAAGTATTGCCAACTTATCAAATACTTGGATTCAGATGAGCCAGAGAATGGGCATTTGGTTTATTTTAATATTTCTGATGACTAGTTCTTGGAAACAAACTGATATTTATTTAGCTGCTTCCTCAGATCAAGGCCTTTATACTTTCTTACTCATGTAACAAGATGCTTAAACATGCTGAATTGTAATCCGTGAAGAAAAAAGACAAGGCCATTGTTGATTGTTCAAGAATAGTAAGAATTTGGATTTTAAATGTACTGAATGATGGAAATGGGAGACTCTGCTTATTTACTGTTGTTGAACGGTCCTGCGCTAACCAGAAAGTCTCATTTTTTAAACTTGCAGAATTATTTGCTGGACATAAAGTAAAATTTTGAGAAGCAATTTAGAGAATTTGATGACATAAATCTCAATCGTCTTTTTCTTTTCCTTATTAAATTATGTTAATATGATGCAATACAAACTTTTAGATTATTTTTCAAAGTCCATTTGTTAGAATGATAGTGGAGTTAAAAATGCTTTGCCTATAATATATGGGTTTGAAGTACTTTCCCCATAGTACACTAAGTTTCAGAAGAGCTACAAAATTTGCATCTCCCCAAACTGAAAGGTCATCAACAGTGAATAGACAAAGAAGTATGTTTTATCTGTGCAATGAAGTAATACTGTCCATGAAAAAAAATACTTGTCAATGAAATACTTGTAAATGTTACAATATGAATCAATCTCCACAAGAATATGCTGCATGAAGATGCCTGAAACGAAACCGTCTGTATTGTATTATTTCATTTGTATCAATTTGTAGGAGATGGCGATAGTCATCCATAGTCTCAGAGGCAGATCTGTGTTTTCCTCAGACCTTGGAAGAGATTTGAGCAGTGGCAGGAGAAAACTTTTAAACATGTCAACACACATGGGTCGGTACATTCAAAATTGCTGTAGTTTATTTTACGTAAATATTAACTTTGATCAAGTTGATTTAAAAAACAAAACAGAAGAGTCTGTACACAGGATTTCTGATCATGTAGTCCACCATGAAAATATTAGGAGATCATTTATTTAAAACACTAAAATCAACTTTGTAGATTTAGTGTTAAGCCTTTTCTGGATCCTGACGTGCCCAGAGCCTATTGTTTATTTATTTATTTAGCCTTATTCAAATTAATCTGAGAGTACATTTAGGTTACATTGTTCTCACTTCCAGGGTAAAGTTCCATTTGTAGAAGAGCCCTTCACCCAGGAGGTGTGTTATACACCCTCCCAATGTGCACATTAGGTGAGATCCTGCCTCATGCCCTCCCTCCTTCTGCCATCCCTTCCCCCCCACACTGCCCTCTACTCCTGAAATTGACTATAATAGTGTTTTATTGTTCTTAGGAGCATTTAATTGTTTATATATTGATTTCATATTGGTATGGAGTACATTGGATATTTATTTTTTCACTCTTGCAATACTTTACTAAGAAGAATGTATTTAAACTCCATCCAGGTAAATGTAAAAGATGTAAAGTCTCCATCTTTTTAGTGGGTGAATAATATTCTATGGTATACATATACCACAGTTCGTGGATCCATTCATGTGTTGATGGGCACTTAGGTTGTTTCCAGAACTTTGCAATTATGAAGTGAGCCACAATAAACATTCTGGTGTAAATGTCTGCATGGTGAAATTATTTTTGTTCTTCTACATAGATACCTAGTAATGGGATTGCAGGATCAAATGGAAAGGCAAGAGAAAGAAATCAAAGGAATCCAAATGGGGACAGAGGAGTTCAAACTCCCTCTTCGCAGATGTAATGCACCAACAATTGTCAAGCCAAAGACAAAGTGCCCAGAGCCTATTAAGGAATTTCAACAAGAGCTGAAAACTGGATTTATGTGTTGTGGGAAGTTAAGCAACATCCTTTCCAACTCTGCAGAAACTGCTTCTAGAAGTGTATATACAAATGGTGTGTGTGTATATATGTGCATATACATGTATGTCTGTGTATACAGTATTGTGTTTAAGAATTTCTCTTAAAGAAGAGATATTGTGTTTTAAGAAACTTTCAGAAAAAGCCGTGTCATGGGAGCTTCTCAT
Organism: Galagoides demidoff; assembly: GCA_963574575.1. NCBI lineage: Eukaryota > Metazoa > Chordata > Mammalia > Primates > Galagidae > Galagoides > Galagoides demidoff. The sequence goes on along the minus strand of CAUYQV010197183.1, from coordinate 53,888 downwards.
GCAAGACACTTGAGTGTGGCAGAACAGTTCTACATGAGACAGGGGAAGAAGTTAGTTGATTCTCTTGGGAAGTAATCATGAAGACTGCATTAGAGAAAGTGGATGGGAATAGTGGCTCACACCTGTAATCTTAGCACTCTGGGAGGTCAAGGCAGGTAGATTGCTTGAGCTCACAAGTTGTAGACTAGCCTGAACAAGAGGAAAACACCTTCTCTATTCTCTCTCTCACTCTTTTTTTATCTTTCTCCCTCTCTAAGCACTGGCTGGGCATAGTAACCCATGCCTGTAGTCTCAGCTACTTGGTAGTTTGAAATAAGAATATATTGCTCAAACCCAAGAGTCTGAGGTTGCTGTGAGCTATGATGCCATGGCATTCTACCCAGTGTGACAGAGTGAGAATCTGTCTCAAAATAAATAAATAAATATAAATAAAAAAGAAAGAATTAAATACAGTGACATGGAGTCAGCAAATGTGGGAAGTCTGTGTGATATATCTAAGTCTACAGCAGAACATTTAAATATTTGTCATGGACTTGGTTCCTTGGCCTGGTGTGACCCAGAGTAGAAGGGAAGGAAGATGGGAAAGGTGCATAAGTAGAAGACCAAGGCGCAACCTGTGTAGACAGAATGAACAAGGCCTAATGTTGGATAGCACAACAACAGGGGGGCTGTACTGACAATAAGTTATTGTTTGCTTCAAAATAAATAAAGAGCAGAATTAGAATATTTCTAACACAGAGAAATGATAAATGCTCAAGCTGATTAATATTCCAGTTACTGAGATTTGATTATTATGCACTTTATGCCTATATCAAAACATCACAGGTACCCCATAATGATATACAACTATTATATACCTATAATTGTTGAAAAATATTTAAAACTAGGTAACAAAATGTAAGAGAATTTATCACAGCTTAATTTACAATAATGAAAATGTGGAAACAGCCTACAATCCCACCAACCCAGGAATGAATTAATAAGCTGTGGTATACGTATACCTTGGGATACTATTCTGCCCCTAAAATGACAGAGACTTGACATCTTTTGTATTAACCTGGATGGAGGTGGAACACCTTCTTCTCAGTTAAGCATCACAAGAATGGAGAAGCAAGAATCCAATGTACTAAATAATAACATGAAGGCAAGAGACGATATAATACAAGGAGGGGTAGGGGAATGAGGGATCAGGGAGAGGGGAAGAGTGGGGGGATGGGGTTACAGTGTACAACACACATCTTGAGGCAGGACACAATTATAAGAGGGACTTTACCTAACAACCACAATCAGTGTAACCTAATTCTTTGTACCCTCAATGAATCTCAAACAATTAAAGAAAAACTTACATAGAAACTATAAGTAATGTTTTCTGGAACATATTTGTTAGGTATATGCCTGTTTGTCTCTGTGTATCCATGTGTGCATGTGTGTGAGTTTGTGTGTCTTACTGTTAGTACAGAGTTTCTAAAGAAAGTCTTCCTTACTGTGGCCTGGGAATATAAATGTGTTTTAGAGGATCACCCAAGTTTATGATGACTGAGAAAATGGAGTAGCCTCTGTGAAGAGCGAAGGAGTAAATGGTTGTTAAGCTGAATGCTCAGAATTACAGGTGGCTCCACAATGGGGCTATATGAGAGTATTAGGCTCACAGATAGCTCTCCTATATTTTTTCCTGAAGTCATGACACAACATTTTTATCCTCGCTGAATGAACATAACATAAAACACCATGTCATTATATTTTTAAGATATTCAAAATGATTATTACATTATGACCACTAAAATCATACATTATTGAAATTGTGTGATTCACATTTTGAGGAAATATAAATATTCTCACCAATTTTTTCTCATATTTTATTCCCTTTGCCCGGAATCCTCTGCTCCCTGGGGGTCACAAGAACAAATACTTTGTATAATACAGATATTATCTCTGATATCTGTCCTAGAGAAAGGCGTTCCTGAGCCATGAAATTGAAAATAAATCCCTTCACCCTGCAACAATACAAATTTTTAATAACACGTATCATGAAATTATCTTAATTTTTTCTTCTTTATTTTCCCACTCGCCCACCTAACATCTACCCATTCACCTCTTCAGAATGCAAGGCCCACAAAGCAAGGTTCTTGCCTATCTTTCTTGTTGTGTGCCTTACAAAAGCATCTGACAAAGTAATTCCTCAATAAATATTTGTTGAAAAGATGTCTAATTTAATTGGAGAAATAATGACAAAACTTTGCCTATTACTTCAGGAAAACTTCCTAAAAGTGAAACTCAGGATGGCTACAGCAATATAACATTAATAGCACTTTTTTTTTTTTCAGCATAGCTGTCCTCATTAGGCTGTATTTATTTATTTATTTTTATTTACTCTGATTAGGAGTTTTCAGATTCTAAGCTTTGACTGGCTTAGAAAATCACCCTGGGGTGGGGGGAGGGGAAACTTATTATCAACACTGACCAGCAGTGACATTTACAAATGGAATCAACAAGAACTATATCATGAATGCAATTAAAATACTGGGAGTTTGTGACAAGGGGGGAGATGCTTTAGTATATTGCCATGTGCCATCTGCTGTTTTCAGTCAATATGACAATGTGAGCCCTCAGCACACTAAAATCTATTAAATTTATTACTGTGATTTTTTTGATGAGAAAATTAATAGGAGTGGATTATTATCCTCTTTATTATAGGCCTGGAAGTTAATGTATCTGTTTAAGTGCATTTATATGAAAGAAAAACAGGCATATAAAGTAAGCTCAAAAATATATGACAAAAAGTTCGAATTAAGGAGAAGTTGACCCTATGTTAAAGGTTAAATACATCAAAAATAATAGCACTGTTGGGCATGGTGGCTTTTACCTGTAATTCTAGCACTCTGGGAGGCTGAGGCAGGTGGATTACTTGAGCTCAGGAGTTCGAGACTAGTCTGGGTAAGAGCGAAACCTCATCCCTAAAAATAGCGAGGCATTGTGGGTATCTATCAGTTTAGCTACTTGGGAAGGTGAGGCAAGGGCATCACTTGAACCCAAGAGTTTGAGGTTGCTATGAGCTATGATGCCACAGCGCTCTACCCAGGATGACAAAGTGAAACTCTGTTATAAAAGAAAAAAAAAAAAAACCTTAAGATGGTTGTGATTTTAATTATTTGGAAGAAAATTTGGCTTTACAGGCAATTAAATTTAGTTAAATTCGGAGTGATGTCACTGAATATGCTAAAGAAGTTTTTTAGTAAAACAGTGATTAAAAACTGTGTCAGCCGTGTCCCATTCCTATCTAAGATACTATTGTGATTGTGGAGCTATTATGTGTGATATGCTGCAGCATTTGGCAAAACCATACTGTAATAAGTGTATTTCATCCATTTTAAAACTGAGGCACAATTAAAAGCTTTCAAGTTGAAATTCAGTTTATTTATATGCATTCTTCTCCAGCTTCTCATCAAGTACTATTCATGTTTGGTATAGCAGATGTACAAGACATTAAGAAGAAAAATGTCGAATCATATTGTTATTATCTGATCTTGAGGATGATCTAGAGAAGCAAATGTCCAATGTCAAATCTCAAGCCTAAAATAAATATTTCAGAATATCTCTTTTTTCGCTGATAAACAAATATGACATAGACTCTCCATTTCTCATCATTTAATTCACCTTAAAGAAATAATTTCTTGAAAAGAATGAATTTTCTGACAAAAAAGACTTACTGAGATAAGCACTTTAAAAAGTAGTTTGATCTTGATATAAAAGCATCACATGAAAAGGTAATAATTATAATCATAATAAAAATATAATAGTTACTGTTACTTTATTTTATTAAATACTAAAACCAAGTTCTCATGACAACTGGGGGAAATTACTTTTGTCAGTTACACCTTTCCTAATTTACGTACATAGAAAATATAACACTTTTGTAATTAAATCATATAAACATACATACTAGAAGTGCACTCATATCAGTGAAATATCAGCTTTGTCTCCAAAATGTGATTGGTGAATGAAATAATGTTTTCAGAAAAATAACATGCTAATTCTATTACCAGCACAAAAAAAATTAGTCTGGAAGAAATATGATTGATTGGTTGGTTGGTTGGTTGGTTGATTGATCTCTAGTTGTGACAGCACTATTCAAATCTACTCAAATCTATTATCAAAAATGTTCTGGCTTCTAAAGTTTTCCAAATATTGGAAGGTGATAAAGAATGCTTGTCATAAATGCTGTGTCTTACTCTATTAAAAATGATAAATCTTATTTTAAAAGTAACTAATATCAAAGCATAACTTGCTTAAAAATCTTTAAGGGTATAGTCTTTAGTTTTTTAATGCCACCGTGTACATTTTAATTTGCTTCAAACAGCAGAGAAGGAGGGCATTGAAGGGATTCTTGTGAGTATGCCTATGGTAAAATGCTATTTCCATCGGAGATACTCAACAATTAATGTTTGCAGCCTGCTCTCACAGGGATTACACACTACAGATTTGAAGCTGGACATTGACTTTTACTCCATTCTCATAATGGACTTAGTAGTGAGTTTGGAGCCAGTAGAAGATTTCCCTTGCACCACTGAGTAACGTGACTCACAGATAAATTTGGTAATAGAGGATTTGAGGTAAGATCAGTGGAACCAAGGACTCATGATTTTTAACAAATTAACATTCAAGTATGTATATGTCTCCAAGTAAAAACAAAAGTGTATGTCATTAATTTTTGACCCTCATAATGTTTGATGTTGCTTTATGAAGCTGATATATTGACTAGCATATGACTTCCACACCCATGGGAGCAGTGTTTGATTAATCAAAGAGAGCAAAGCATAGACATTTATTTATGGATTGTTGGGAGGGGCTTTTTCTTGTAGTGAAAAAAGGATCTATCCAAACCTGGTCGTGGCAATCTTTCAGTACCATGGGGAGGGCACCCAGCTTGCAGATGAAGTTGTAACACACAAGATGATAGAAAAAAAAATGCTAAAAAAATGGGTTAAGTCATTAAGATGACAGATAAAGACATGCCTAAATTTGTTGTAGACATTTCAGCTGTGTTCAACTAATTTACCTAATTTGCATTGGATTTTCTATTACCTGCATTGGGAAATAGGCTAATAGGTACCTTATCTGTAAGAAGGCTATTTTTAGAATCTCTCTCACCATTGGCATGATGATTATTACTCCATCTGAGTCACTGTTGGTACTCAATGTATTATTTCTGAAATGTTCACTGACAAGCCTTGAATGGGCTTTAGAGTGAGAACAGTGCTTCTACAAGTGTCTGTTCCCCTTTTTGTTCTATCCTTAGGGAGATTGTAGTTATTGTATCTGAGACAAGGAGGGCAAGTATACCATATTGACATAACATCATAAACTCCTTAAAAATGTCATAGAATAAAACAAAATTTACCAGCTTGGCCAGAAAAATATCTTGAGCACCCAAATTCTTGGACTTTCTATGCTTTTAGAGATATTTGTGTTGGAATCATATTACCGAGCAGGTTAAAGGTCTTTGAGATTATAAACTGATCTACAATCTGCTCCACATGGATTATACAATCTGCTAATATACAATTACGCTCTATATTTTAAAAAATACCCACAATTTATCTAAAAAAATCTTTTCAGCTAAAGCCAAAAAGTCTTGTCAAGGAAACTAATGTGCATAATTTTTTGCTTGATTCTACTTTCATAGGTTAGTATTTAAGCTGTCTGAAGACATTTGAAAACTGAACACCAAAATTGTACCTTTGTCCAATTGTGTGTTCAATGGGAAAGTCAAACGCATTTGTCAGATTTTGTAAAGGGTCTAGGATCTTAGAAATATAAAGGACAAAATGTGTAGAATTCAATTGTTATGAGTTGTGTTTCTACTACAAGTATCATAATTCCTTATGTTTGTCTGTATAGTAGTGAATGCTTGGTCATTCACAAGTCAAACTTTGTGTGCAGTAAAGTACTTCACAGAGAAGACCTTGGAGCCTGATGAGGTTTGAACCTTCCAATGTGACCACAGACAAATACTAATCTCTCAGTGTCTCCCTTTGCTTGTTCATAAAATGCAAAATTTATACCTCTTTCTTCCCAAGGGTTTTTGTGAGGGGTCATGAGAAAATTCATGTAATACTTTTAGGAATTGCTTGGTACAGAGTGGATGATTATATATGAGTTGTTATCATAATACTTGGCTTTCAAAAGGAAGGGAAAGGCTTGACCAATTATGCATATGCATTAGGTTTTAATACATTTACTATCATTTTAATTCATTTTACTATATACCTGAATTATATGTTTTTAGATACCAAATGATATATGGAATTTAATACCATTTAAATCAATTCTTCACTTTAAAAAAAGCATACTTTTTACAAATATATGAAGTTTGTCTGAAGATAAAGACCTACATAGCTGAATTCTTTCTGGACAGCATTCATATCATACACATGTAGTCAAATCACATGCTCCAATTACTAAAGTTTGGTTACCTTGAGAAAGAAAAGGTTGGAGACTAGCTATGTCTTAAGGAAAGAAAGTGAGCAAATATAACAAGATGCCGTAATGGGTGAATAATCATACCACATTATATTTTTATATGTTTCAACAATTTTAAATAAAATATATAAGATATACAGAATGTATATTTTCTAAAAATTGTAATAAACTTGGACAACATTGCTAGCTTCTTATTGGAAGAATTATTGGCTCAGAACTACAAGTTATGAAGTTATTTGAGAAGAGCTTTGCATTAAGCACCATCTCTGTACCTTCGAAATATATACTAAATATATTGTTCATTGATATTTAAACCCTGTAATTAACATTGTATAATGATGATATTGAATAATAATAAAATAAGATAAAATCTATTTCTTGTTTTTCATTGTTTGAGATTCACTGAGGGTGCAAAGAATTAGGTTACACTGATTGAATTTGTTAGAAACAGTACCTCTTATAACTGTGTCCCACCAAGAGGTTTGTCATATACCATGACCTCCCATCCCCCTCCCTTCTCCCTATTCCTCATCCCCCTACCCATCCTTATATTATTAGCCCATCTACTGCCTTCCCATTAGATTTGAGTACATTGGATTCTTGCTTCTCCATTCTTGTGATGCTTTACTAAGAATGCATTCTAACTCAATCCAGGTTAATCCAATAGATGTAAAGTCTCCATCTTTTTTAAGGGCTGAATAATATTCCGTGGTATACATAAACCACAGCTTGTTAATCCATTCCTGGGTTGGTGAGCATTCAGGCTGTTTCCACATTTTGGTGAAGGTAAACTGAGCTGCAATAAACAGTCTAGTGCAAATGTCCTTATGATAAAAGGATTTTATTTTTCTTCTGGTCGATGTCTAGTATCACAGGATCAAATGGGAGGTCTAATTTGAGTTCTTTGATGATTCTTCATATTATCTCTATCTCTATATCATCCCTAATTATCAGAGAAATACAAATCAAAACCACCCATCTAACCTGAATGAAAATGGCCCATGTCCTAAAGCCTTACAGCTGTAGATGCTGTCATGGTTTTGGAAAGAAGGGAACACTTTCATACTGCTGGTAGGACTGCAAACTAATACAACCTTTTAAAAAGGTAGCATGGATGAAATCTATTTCAATAAAGTAGATATTTAACACTGACAAATATGTAAGTGTGTGTTATCGGTGGTTACGTTTTACCTTTTAAATAATTTCCTCAATAATGCATCTGAAGATGCATTATCTCATGCTAATTGCAAATTATTTAGTTTAGATAAGTCTTTGCTGATTTTCTGGCTAGGTGTTAGTTATAGTGGAAATTAATATGAATATATACATATATATCTACTGTATAGATATTTATACACAGTACATACACACAGATGATGCTATTAGTTAATGCCTGTGATAGACAAGGGATTTAGACAATCATTTAATATCTACTATGTGCCAAGAGGTGACATAGACTTTGGGAAAATGACACTATAAATAAATGAGCAATATGTATAAACAAATAATTACAATATTACGACTTTTATAAATTATGTGTTAATACTCATCCATCTGTGTCAAGGGGCAATAGAAGGCAAAAAGGGGGGGAATTCATACACTGTGATTTATATAAACTCTTTCTCAAAAGCAAGGTGACTACATTCCCTGTTTGATACCACTTAACCTATCAATATAGGAATGTGGAGTGTGGGGAACACTGCTATTTACACATGCACACATACACCACAAAATAAATGAGAGGCGTTCTTTTAGAACTGTGGGATGGGGTAGATCTTTGCAGAGATAGTTATTTGTCTAGAGGGAAATTATTGCCAGACCTAATGACATGAAATAAAAGAAGTTTGTGAGAGTACATTCCCTGTTAAAAAGGCAAAATTTGATAGAATAAGCTCTTGAGATAAAAATAGCTTTTGTTTTCCAGCCAACATCTCTGAGTTTTATTTGCTGTCAATAAACAGAACAAAATTGGTTAGACTTGTCTCCTTTCTTTCTCCCCTTAAGTTTTCTAGCCATAGCCCACCCCCCAAATATACAAGATGATATAAAACTGAAAATGGAAGAATAGCAACCTACAGCAAGGGGAAGATTGTGGCAATACATATGAACTGGTGAGTGAAAGCCTAAGCTAGTGACATATTCTATGGGGAAAAATGTCTTCACTTAATAAGATAGTAAATCTGTAAATGTCTGGTTTCTTTTAAGACCCAGACAATATACTCCAGTATTTAATAATTTAAGTATAAAAATATTCTATAGACACGAAGAAATTGATAATATGAAGCAATAAATGTTTACTACAAAAGTGTAAGTGAGGTGAATGAGTATGGTATACTTTGCCCAGTACTTTTTATACTGTATTTATATGATAAAGTATTTTAATTGATTAGTTTGGGATTGAAGTGGATTTGAAGGATTGTCACAATCTTGTTAAGTGGTGGGATTCTGGGGCCATTTTATCCATTTTTTTCAGTAATTCATTTTCTTAGTCAATTAGTATTTCAGCAAAATATTTTCACATCCAAAATGAGCTTCTAACTAGACAGACAAGCTTGTCACTGGTTGGTCAGTTATGGCCAAATAGAAATGGCCCCTGACCATATGGAAACACGAATAACATGTAAGTGCTATGAAATAAATATGGTATCATAGTAAAGTAGGTGACTTTTAGATTTCAGAGAGATCAGACAGAAAACTCATTTGAGAAACAAGTACTTAAGCTAAGGCTAGAAAAATGAATGGGGTGCAGAGAGATCAATATATTCTTTGAAAATCGACCTTAGTGAGCTCTTCCCAGGTGACATTGCAGTAGCAAATTTCACATCCCCCTGAAAAGTTTTGTTTTGTTTGTGGATGTTGGCTACCTTCCTTCTCCTTTACTAACTGAGTATCAAGCATGCAGCTTGGTCACCCTGAAAACACAAAGTGAGAAGCAATGAGGACTTTGCCTGTCCAGTGAAGTCTTCAGAATGTCACTAACATGACTGAGCAGTGTCTCGCACGTTAGTTTGCACAAGCCAGCTACTCTTTTATTTTGAAGCAAATAGTCCTTTATGGCAGAAAGTGAAGCAAATACCACACTGTCTCCTCAACTTTTTTTTTTCTCCCACATTTTCAGGTACATTCTTGCCAAATATATATGTCTTTATTCGTGTGTGTGTGTGTAATACTCAAGTCATGTTTGATTTCTGCAATTACAAGAGGTGCTCAAACATGACTTGTATTCATCTTTTGTTATCTGTATATGTTGAGTACTATAATTTTAATACAGTGTTTACCTTAAAATGTGTACAGATTTTTTGGCACTCTCTATATGTGTGTATATGTGTGTGTGTGTGTACACACACATACAGTATGTATAAATTAATCAATTCATTTGTGATTAAAAAATACCTTTTTCCTCCTATTTTAGGCCTCATATATCTCTTCTATATAAAGTTGCTTTCAAATAGAAACATGTGCTTAAAAATTCTTATAAATAACATCAGAAATTTACAAAAATAATTTGATAAAATCTATTGGAGAAAATGTACAAATTCCTATGGTACCCATGATAATAAAAATGGATGCAAAACTTGCTATATAATTCAGTGAGGAACTCTCAGGCATTGAGTATGAAGTACATTCCCGCATATCCTAAGCCTTCTCCAGTCAAATGTGACACATTTTGTAAGTAATCAAGTTAGAAATTATCTAACCTAAGAATTTTTTAAATTATACTATCAGCATCAACAATCATTAAATTAGATTATGGTCTACATGTTACAATTTTTTTTTTAAATAAATGTGTAAAGAAAAGGGAGGCAATGTGCATAGACTAATATTTCCTTCCGTATATACAAAAAATGCACAACTCAAAGCGGTGATATATATTGAAAGGTGACATCAACATTATGCAAAGCCAGAGATGGAGAGTTTTTATTAACATTATTTGAGTTACCTCTAAGAACTTTGATTTAATTAAAGACCTCTTAGACTATATACACATAAGAATTTGTAGAATAGAATTGTATGCCTCAGAATCCTTTTAATTACACAAGCTGTACAGAGATATTTCCATTAATTAAATGTTGCTTCTGTGGTTTTCTCTATAGCGGTTCAATTTCTTCAATTGAAAAGATTTCCATACGTAAAATATAAAACATTATCCCCAATATAACCAACTGTCCCAAAATATTACAGGGCATCTCCTCGTGAGATTTTTAAGTCCTCAAGGAAAAAATCAAATGGCATACAAATCTAGGCAGTCTCATAAGAGTGGCAATCCAATGTGGCTAACTAACTCCTAGCTTTAAATGATTTTCTCTGTTCTATTAACATAAAGACTTTTTCCAATGTCTAATTTATAATATATTTATTATTTAATAATATATTTATTTAATAATATAATTTAATAATATATTTATTGTTCATTAATAAAAAAATCTTAAAGCAAATATTAAAAATCAAGTGAACAACTAAAAAATGCATCATAATGTTTCTGGGGTATTAGCAGTTGACATGTAATTAAGGTAACTGGAGCTTTTCTATTATTACTACATTTTAGTATCTCTGCACTTTACTTGACATAGTTTGTGCCTATCTGCTATTAAAATAAATTCTATGTTCAGTTCTATTGTTTTAAGTTACACTTACAATTGTCATCTTTTCTGTTAATATTTTAATTTAATGGTAACCATGTCTAAACTTATGTCGCTGAATAAAGATGTTAATGAAAATAGATTCAGCAGTTTTGATTCTGTTGTTTTTCTTTTTGTTGTCCTTTGGAGCTTATTGAAACCTCTGAATATTTAGTACAACTGACCTTTTCAAAAGGGATCCAGCAGAGACTGAATTGGAGACAATCTTCTACTTCTTATTGTGCAGGTGGTCATTATCACAGCTTTGATTTAGCAGTTGGTTTTGATGAGCTGGTATTTTTACAACAATAGAGGTCTCGCTTTCAAGTATTTACATTAATTTCTTATGAAACAGAAACAGTAACTGTCTAAATGACTTGGCCTCTTTGATAATTACAACAGAGAAAGGTGAGAAAACAAACTAAGCATGCTTTCTAATTAAAACAAAAAATGTGTTCTTTGTTACTTTTGACTCAGGAATCTTTAGAATTAAAATTTATTTTCCAAATCAGAGCTATTTGTGTGGGAGGGAGAAGGAGGGTAGTTCAAGCATGGAGAAAATCGGGATAAAATATGTGAATCCTTAAAACATGAATGAAAGCAGAAATGCTGAAACATACTGTTCCATGAATTGCTTTCTATTTCCCTTGAATTTACTGTGGGTTCTATTTTCTATGCATATAGATTTATGGACCATATGTAACATATCTGCCCTTTGCCCTGGAAGGCATGATGTTCTGACATCCAAACCACTAATTGTAGAAGTCAAATCAAGGATAAGGTATAGTAGTCTTTTGACCTTAGAACCTATGCTTTGTGGACCATTAGAGTTATTATTAACTTCAGAGAACTAGGGTCTCTAAAATTCACCTGAATTATTGGTCTCTAATGTGTGACCAAAATAGTAAGATAACCACAACAAGGAAAATATTCTGCATTTTCTTTATTCTATAAGGAAGATAGTATAATGGTTGCTAAACCAATTTAGGTGAGCTACTTAATTTCTCTGACACTCGGACTATGAAATGAAAGATCAAAGGAGCTCTGCTTCATAATGAGTCATATTCCAAAAGGTACAGGGCATAGTCAAGTGTCTATTATGTAACATTCTTCAGGGATCCACGTCTCAACAATATACCTTTTAGGTATACCTATTATAAACAATCTAAACTAGGAAAATACTGTTAGGAATACACAAAAACCAGGATTCTCTTTCTAACAAATATTATTAGCTTATTTACCCGAAGACCTAGTTATCATTTGGACATCAAAGTTTATATGAAACTGGCTTCTTCTTCTTTCTTACACAAACCTTCGACCTTTATGATCATCCCTGTAATCTGAAGAAATATGGACCTTTTGGCCTTTGCCCTGGAAGGCATGACATTCTGACATTCAAACCACTAATTGTAGAAGTCAAATCAAGGGTAATTTTCTAGGAGGAAGAGGAGAAGGAAGAGTTTTCTATGATATCCTGTTATAGCTACTATCAATCTTTATATTAATTCTACAAAGATCATGGTGCATGAACTCTTTTTCCTATAGATTCAGTTGCATAGGGTGGTTATGCAAAAGTGCATGACTGATTACGTTTGAGCAGCAATCAGGGGTGTCCAAACCATGGCCCATGGGCTACACATAGATTATGCCAGGACTTTTTTGTTTATCTGTGGTATTGGATACAAGAAAATTATGCATAGATCTCTTTCTTTCCTTTCTTCCTTCCTTTCTCTCTTCTCTCTCTCTCTCTGTCTCTGTCTCTGTCTCTCTCTCTCCCCTCCCTCCCTTCTTCCCTCCCTGTCTCTTTCTTTCTTTTCTTTCTTTCTTTCTTTCTTTCTTTCTTTCTTTCTTTCTTTCTTTCTTTCTTTCTTCCTTTATTTCTTTTCTTCTTTATTTTATTTTATTTGCTCATCAGTTTTCCTTAGTGTTTGTGTATTTAATATGTGACCTAAGACAACTCTTATTCTTCTAAGGTGTAGCAGAAGAAAAAACGTGAATACCCCATGAATCATTTCTTCCTTGAAGCAAGAATTTATCTCCCTCTCTTATTCAGATCCAAGAAATAAGCTACAGACCAAAAGTGAGCTCTGCTCATTAACAGGGACAGTTGAAAACCATTAAAGCACATACACAAAAATGCTGTGATGTAATCTTCATTCAAGACCTCAATTTTCTTTAGAAACTTAGAGTTTCATAGAGAAATGGGAAGATTCATTTTTGCCATTACTTTATTCTATGGGAGAACCACACAACTTAAGCTAATTCAATTGTTACATTTTGTTATCCTGTCCCCAGGATGGATGTGAAATTTAAGTCTTTTGGGTTTCAGTAATTTAGAGTCAGTAAGTTATCTTGCTATGAGAACTGAATAAAGAGGAATGTTTCCCTCATTGCTGGCTTTGATTATAAAGAGAATCAAATGGCAGAATATGAAAAAAAGAGACAGAATCAAATGACAGAATGTGAGAATTAAAAAAAATTGGACTTTTGATAATGCCTAAGTCTAGTATAATATCTAGTATTTTATGCTGACTGAATACTTTGAATACTGTTCTCTCTCTATCTTTCCAGATTGAGTAAGGTTCTTGTTAATTGTGGATTAAAATATCCTAACCCCTTCACATGAGAAAAATAAGAGGCTGCCATACTTGGCAATGAAATATGAGAATGGCTAGGTGTGTAATGGATTTCTCAATAGGAATCATCTCAATTTAGGGAATTTTTTCAAACTAGGTAGGTGTGTCAACTTGAAATGCTTTCTATCTGAAACATGTGAACTGAAGAGACAAACACTCCTCCCCATAGATCCAATATACCACAATAGAATAGACATAAGTAACCACTATAGATTATCCTGTTCAAAACTAGAATAGAGTCACACAGAGGTTACTGGTCCACATCTGTTCTAAAATCCAACGGGGAATATACTGGTAGTTCTTTTTTTAGGGCTTGAAGACCTAGGAATATTTCTCCATGGCTTCTGACTCTGCCCACAGACTTTTATCTCCTCCCTCTGATTTACAGTTCACTTTTTATGAGAAATAGTTCATATTTACATCTCCGTCTCATTATAAACAAACTTAGTTCCTATAAAACAGCGGTTCTCAACCTGTGGGTCACAACCCACAGGAACTGTATTATAGCGTCACAGCATTAGGAAGGTTTAGAACCGCTGCTATAGAAGATTTAAGTTTTAAAGGTTCTTTTCATTTTCTAATCTCTCTCTGGCAGTTGAAGTTGATGGTGTCTCTGTGCATATGATTATCTTAAAAAGTCTGTGGGTCATCTATGAATCTAACTGATGTTTACTAAATTACTCAAATACTCAAACATATCCTCTGGAGGAGCAGTCTCTGTTTTGGGTTTCCACCAAGTTTTCTGAGTGATGAATGCTGTCAACTTCTCAGCAGCCACATGACTGATGTCTCAGTCACTGTCTTGGAGCCTTCTAAGATTTTCTCAAGTCTTTTGTAGCAACCCTTGGCTGTATCTCTTTACTACACTTTCCAAGAAGTCTACTGGATTTGTTATTTTTCTAAAATCATCTCTTAATTCTATTATATTTTACCTACTAACAAAATTGGAAAGTTTCAAGGTCAGTAAGTTCCAGCTCCTGTAAGGGTAATAGTTCTCCCTTTAGTTTATTGGTCACATCTCACAGTTTGTTGTAAGTTATAAGTATTCAGATAACACCTTTACAACTCTTTCTGGAAAAATTTTCTGTGAATAAGTTCATCAGTCACACTATCTAATTTCCTTATTATCACAGATTGAAGTATCGCTAAATTTCTACCACCATGTACAAAATGTTCTATTTCTTACAGTTTCAGATAATATTTTACTTATTTTCTCCTAAGTACTTACTGGCAGTCTCTTTGACAGCCTTCAACAAAAGCTACTCATCTCTTCACCATGCTTCAGGTTTTCACTATCATTCTCCACAAATCCTTCAGAGGTACCTCCCATGCCCCTGTCTCAAAGACAACCTGAAGTTTTAGGCGTTTTTATAAGAGTAGAGCTCTAAGTTCAGGTACAAATCCTGTGTTAGTTATCTATTGCTAAACACTACATTCCTCAAAAGCATACAGGCTTAAACACTAATAACTTTTCATTATCATCATATATGTACATCAGACACTTAGACGTAGATAGATAATTGGAATGGTTCTGTCTCAAGGACTCACTTGAGATTCTAAGACATTTGCTGGAATTGCAGTCATCGAAGGTTTGCTGAGGCTAGAAAATTTGCCTTCAAGGTGGCTCATTCAAATGGCTGGCAAGTTGGAAATCGTGTCAGCAGAAGAACTCAGCGTTTTTCTCAGAGAGTCACTTCACAGGACTTTTTCAAATCTGACATCTGACTACTCTCAGAAAGAAAAGTGTCAGCTGCAATATTTTTTTGTAATGCAGCCTCAAAAGCCACACACAATCATTTCAACAAGGTTCTTTTAGTTACACACATTAGCCCTTTTCTGTGTGCAAGGCACTACCCCAAAGCATGAATATCAGGTGGCAGAGATCACTGTGGGCCATCATGGACCCTTGTCACTAGAGAATATGTGAAAGAAGGGAAGATATTTCATATGCACTTGAGCTGTTATAAAAAATTAAATAGTCCTATTATTACAACACAAAAGGGAAAACAAAGAATCAACCACTAGTTTTCACTTTCAGCGTAATTGATTAATAACGATGATAAAATATTTGATTTATTAATTTTGTTCCTATCAAATTATCTGGCACATCAGTTTTCATTCATGAAATTTAATTACTTGATTCACTCATAATTTATTTTCTTCGTATTTAACTCTCCTATTTTATTTCTTCTCAGTTTGTAATCAGAAATATTTAAGTAACTGTGGTTAACCTACACCAAATTCTAGAGAATAAAGAGCTAAGTTTTCCCTCTACAAGTACCTTATGATGCTATCTTTGAAGTCTTATTTAACTCTGTAATTCAATACTATTTAAAACTATTTGTTGCAAAATTACCAGAATTTTAGACATTTTGTTCTAATGTACATAAGTAAAATTCTATGACTAAATGATAAAACATGTGAGAGGAGATGAAAGGAACACTCGATATGAAAAAGTAGTAAATGTTGAATAAAATTTGTTTTATTAAAAAAGACACAAACAAATGAGAGAAAAGTCAACTACAAAGTAAAGACTATAATTCCAAATACCCAAAGACAGGTAGGAAATATAGACAAATGAAAAAAAAAATGCATACATTGACAATTATCTGAAGATGGTTTTTTGAGAATAACCCCTAATCCCTTCTTCTTTCTGCAACAGTGCCAGGCTATTTGTCCTTAACTTCTAGCTCAGCTGTAAGGCTTTTAGTTCATAAGACTCATGTGGAATTGAGAAGTATTAACAGGATAGAACAGAGCTAACAGGACTCTAAATTTATTCCTTGAATAAACACTCTGAATTGCTGTCAGCCTTTGGTTAATTTTTGGATTTTTGAAAAAAGTTAGTGTCAACCATTTGCTACTGTTCTTGTCAATGTTATGGAGGTGTAAACTAAACTAAAATCCCAAGACCTGCCCTCACCTGTGGACCGAATAGGGCCACTCTTGGGTTAAGGGACCCCAGAAATCCTTAGAGCTGAGTTGCTAACTATATGGAGAAGAGAGGCCAGACATGTCTAGCCCTGTCCCCTGTGGAGTTATTCTTTGTAACATTACCATAAAAAAATCAATAACAAACCTAAAGCTACTTAGGGCAAAGGCTTAACCACACCTGCAAGTCATCAATTTACTTAACAGATCACTTGGGTCTCGGTATAAGTCTGGTGGCTGGTCGATGATTAGCAGACTTCCTTATCTTAACTTAAAACATTTCAAGTCTTTAGGTAAAGCTTCATTCAACCAACTACAAATCAAAGAATCTTTAAACCCACTTATACCCTTTAAGCCCCTACTTCAAGGTGTCCTGACTTTTCCAACCAAACCAATGCATGCCTCCACCTTCTGCGGATTGATTTGTGGCTTTTTGCATAGTTCCTATCACCCCAAAATGTATAAAACCAAACCATGGTTGCAGCATGCTGAGACCATGTGCTCCAGGATTCTTTGGGTGTGATTCTCTGGGCCACAGTCCTGCGGATTTGGCCCACAAAACCCCTTTCAGTTATTTTACAGAGTTTGAATTCTTTTCCATTGACATAGGAGTGGATTATCTGGAAGTCCTTACCCTTGTATTCTGGAAGTGTTTCCCAAGTCTAACTTTTATTTCTAAACAGAGTCTCACTTTTTCATCCCCCAGGAGAATGCCGTGGCATCATAGCTCACAGCAACCTCAGACTCTTGGGCTCAAGTAATTCTCTTGCCTCAGCCTCCCATGTAGCTGGGACTACAGGTGCCCACCACAACACTAGTCTATTTTTAGAGATGGAGGTCTCCCTGTAGATCAGGCTGGTTTTGAACTTGTAAACTCAGTTGATCTACCTGCCTGGGCCTCCCAGAGTGCTGGGCTCACCTCCCAGGTGTGAGCCATTACTCCCAGCCCAAGTCTGACATTTTTAAATGGTAAATATTTTCATTGTTTTCTTCATTTTCCAGTATTTCAAACAAAGCATACATAGCTATAGAAAGAACAACAACTGTGACTTTTTATCTAGGCAACTGTAGGTCAGGTTAACTCGATAAAACCTACTGATATACAGGTTGCATGCATGGCTTTATTATAGCAATAGAATGAAATAATGTATTTTTGGATAAGCCATAAGCTAAATTATGTTTATCATATTCTACTTAAGAGGTCAGAAGAGAGAATAGTTTATTTAAAAAATATTAACAAGATGGAATAAAGGAGCCTGAAATAATAAAATATATATACACATATTTCCAAGCAAAGAGAAAGTATAAAGGTTTACACTCATAGCTTCTGGTTTCATATCTCAGTATGCAAATATTTTGATGCTGAATACTGGGCCTCATATTCAGAAAATTTTATAGGTTGCACTATTTTATACTGAAGATGTGTTCATATTCTTTTTCTTTGAACATTTAAAAAAAATTTCAGAATATTACCTGGGTACACATCATTGGTTACATAATTTGCTTTTGCACATATTTTAAGTGTAAGTTAGAAGTGTACCCTTTTCCCAGAATGTATGCATTGTACCACGTAGACATGAATTAGCCGAACCTGTCCTTCCCCATCTCATCTATTTAATTTCCCTTGAGTTTTACTTCCATACACATATTCATATTTTCAAATCACAAGGTGCTTATGACTCTTGTTAATTAGTACAGGTTATACCACCTCCTCCTCCTTTCAAGCAGTGCCAGAATTTATTTGTGCGCATTCATATGTGCCTGGAAGTCTTGTTTGGAAAGTAGATTAAGAGACGTGATGTTCCTCTATATTAACAGTGAGGTGAGAGAAGACTAAACCGGAACAGAAAAGGCCTGCGTTGTATGCTTCTGTGGGTTGAGAGAGTGTTTGCACACTACAGATATGGAACGTTAGAAACAAAAGCTGATGGAATTATTCAAGCAAGTTCAGAACTCAAAAATACTATTTTTCCAGATATCCACACTGTGCTGACTGTCCAGGGATTGGAAATTCTGGGAAAATTATCATGCAATGACTAAGCTTTACATATAAATGACCCTTACATGAATGATGGCAGCACCTAAGGCCTTCCAAGTGACTTTGCCCACAAATTATGAGGACAGTTAAGACCCATGAAAGGAATGGAAGACCAGAACAACCAGCACACAGTGACTGCAAGATTTTGAGAACTGTCAGACACTACTAAGTACATATTTGGGGGTAGAATCTGTGGCTCCTTTTTAAATGGGTTGATATTTTTAAGACCATGAACTGGTTGCGTTCATTTAAATTTTATTTTCTTATCTTCTGTTGACTTTCTTAGGTGACCCATGGTTCAGTCCCACCATCTGGTTTCCTCAGAGCCCAGCTGGTGATCTGTCCTCATGGGTGATAAACTAACTCCTTGGTATCAAGATTACACTGAATTGACTTCTAGGACGTGGTGGGGCAAGTTATACAAGTAGACCAAAGTCATAAATCTCAATACTCAGGTTGATATTATCTGGGTACTTGTGAAACTCAAATTAGCTGTTAGAAGTGATTTATTATTCGTATTTCCAAATATGGATATGTTTCTAAAAGACATGTTTCCTGTTCTCTTAGGAAAACATATTTTTGAATGAGTGAATTGCTCATCTAAGCCACTGACTCGCAGGATTCCCTCAGATATTCTGGCCATTATCAGGCTGGCATGTACCCATTTAGTCAAACATGTTATTCCTTCACAAAATGTTAGTCTACTATATTCACCTTCTTGCCTTACAATTTTCTGCATAGAATAGGATGATGTAAAGCTTTTCCCTGTGACGAGAGTTGTATATTATGTTCAGATTACCTAGGAACTCAAGCATAGGTGGTCTACTTTAGCCTACGTATGTCAGATCAAAACTTTTATTTAGGATTCATTTCTATCCTGCTTTGATTAACTAATTGATTTCTACTATTAAAGCCCTTATAATAGAGCTGATAAACAGCTCCATCAACTCTAAGGGTTTTCTTTTACTACGTCTGTGAACAGACTATCTATATATTATTTTGTCAGATCTATGACACTTTTGAAAAAGAGGAAGGCCATCAACTGATGGGACACTAGAAAACTCATCACAAATGAGACCTATGGCCTTCTTACCAGTGAAGCCTGAAACATCATCCAAAACAATCAGAACCTGAACAACTACATGTACTTATAATTGTATATGTGCTTGTATTTAAAAGTATATAAATGTGTATGCTAATATACTAATAGTAATAAACACAAATATGTGTACATAAACTAATATACACAAATATGCATATGTATAGGTACATATGTATACATATATATGTACACGTTTATATTGTATATGTACAAGATGTATACATATATGTACATATGTATATATATAATTTCACTTTTCTTATACTTTCTTGATACCTAAAGCAATGCTTTATTTGCCTCTACCTTCAACCTCCAAGATGCTTTGCCAATGTGACAGTAAGCAATAAGTAATAAAATTTGGGGTTAACTAGTCTTCTTAACTGGAAGAAGACTATACCTTCTCTTCTGATTCTGTCCTATATTTTACACTTAATGATCTAGAGAAAAGCTAATGTAGAAAAGTATTGAAGCAGGTTACTACACAGATGTTGTCTGGATCCTAGTCATATGTTTTCCTAGTTACTAAAGGCAAAGGATGTGGAAGTTAGGATTGTGTTTAGTGTTGGTTATATTTTCCTTATGTTAAGCTAACCGAGGAAGTTTTATCTGATGCTTGTTCACAAGAAACACTTTCAGTAAATATTTATTGAACTGAAAAAGAAATCTGGAGTTAAACAACTTTTTCAGGTATTGCTGAAGAAAAATATTTTAATCCACTAGGTCTCAAACATCATTCTCATGTAGATTCTGCTTCTCACTTATTGTGGGGATGAACAGGGTTTTCAATTAAATAGAAGCACTTCAAATTACTCACTCTTTCCAATAATTATTTAAAACATATCTATGGTGGAGAGTTGGGAATATTATGTCTGAATAAGTACTATTTTGTTCAAGCCCCTTTTCCATAGATACTATGCTCTGTTTATGGTAACAATAGTGCATGAATGTTCCAAGAAGTCATTACACGTAATGATAGATGATCAGAAGTCCAGGCCAGTATAGGTAATGAGGTGGAAAAACTTGGGGATTTGGACTTGGAGTCCCTTAAACTCTGTGACACTCAATAATCTCATGTTTAAAATAATGATAGCTTTGTTGACTATTTTTCAGAGGAAGAAAGGAGATGGCATTTAAGAAAAAACTTTCAAACACTGTGGAGTCCTCTACAATACTGATAATGATTGCAGATTACTTTTGCCAATTTATGTAAAATGCTCTTGCTCTTGTTTGATACCAGATTGTAGAAAAAAAAAAAAAAGGTTCCAATATTCTCTTGGCTGTCCCTGCATCCAATCCAGGTCTTAACTCTGCTCTCAGCAGCCATTACCCTCCCAAGGCTCATACACTGATGCTTACGTTGCAGTGTGAGAAAATGTCTCTCACTTACTTTCCCTTTACGCATGAACAAAAAGCAAGGAGTAAATGCCAGAATCTAGAAAACTCTGAAATCCAGCCACTTGCAATGACAAATAGTCACGAGTGTCTATGGCCACATTTGGATCTCGTATTTTATTCTCAAAAGTGAAGTTCATTTATTTAAACTAGGTGTTTATTTCTTGTATGCAGAGAGCATTGAGGGGCTTTAAAGGATGTGCCATTTCTCCTTCTCTATCTGTAGGTGTCTCAGAGCAGAACAATGATAAATTTATTTTTGAAAAAAAGTAAATTACAAGATGTCAATCTATTTCGCTTTCCTCACTGCTTCATCGGCTCCAAAAGAGAGAACACACCAGAAGCAAGCATTCTGCAATGCCACTGGATGTAAAAACTATGTGAAAGTTTCTACTTTCACGTGCAGAATTATACCATTCAAACTCAACTAACAGTGTTCAAATTAACAACTCAGACTACCATGGGCTAAGTTTTAAAGTCACAAGAGCCCTGAAAATACAGCTGAAAAACCAGAATGGAACATTCAGAGGGGTTGTCACAATGGTGGGGTTTTGTCCTGCTTTTCAATATTTTAGTGCCTTCTGCTGAAGACTTGAGGAAAAAAGGCACAGTAAAATCCTTAAGTCAGGTCACCTAGTTTTACTGACTCCGTCTCACGCAATATTACCAATGTTAACATGTAATACGTACTTCGCCTTTGACTCTCTTCCATCTTTATTTATTTGCTTTTTTTCCTCTTGTGTTCTCCTAATTCCTTCCTTTCATTCCCAGTCAAATTCAAGTGCCTGGTGGAGAAAATGTTGCAGACGTTCAATGGGTACATTTTAAAAATATTTAGACAAGTTTTTGCTATAGATGATCCAACATAATCACTTATCAGAAAAAGAGTAATTTCTTCCAATCTCTCAAGTGTTACAAATTTGGAATCTAGACTGTATTGTGGGAGGAAGTATGATGTGCTGACTATGACTGAAAATCCAGACTTAGCTTGACTTGAAAATAAAGTATTTATCAACACCTGCCTCTTTTATTATGGTGAGCAAGCCATTTAACCTCAGAAAGTCTTAATGTTCTCCTCTGAAAAATGGGCATAATATCAGGCATGTCTTAGATGATAAATATGATGATAACATGAAATTATAAATTCAAAGGTCCTAAGTCAGTTCTTGACTCATAGATAGCAATAGATGTACATGGTTGTTGTAGTTATTGTTCTTTAAAAGCTTAATATCTGGCTCGGCGCCTGTGGCTCAATTGGCTAAGGCGCCAGCCATGTACACCTAAGGTGGCAGGTTCGAATCCCTAGCCCGGGCCCGCCAAACAACAATGATGGCTGCAACTAAAAATGGCCTGGCGTTGTGCCGGGCCCCTGTGGTCCCAGGTACTTGGGAGGCGGAGACAGGACACTCGCTTGAGCCCAGGAGTTGGAGGTTGCTATGAGCTGTGATGCCATGGCACTGTACCCAGGGGGATAGCTTGAGGCTCCGTCTCAAAAAAAAAAAACAAAAACCAAAAAAGTTTAATATCTGAAATCAGAGGCTGATTGATGGTGGGGTGGCTACATATTCTTGTTGAAAACTTGTATTTTTTTCCAGAGCTTTAATTGCCCTAATTTTAAAATCCAAATGAAATGTATACTGAGAATATTAGAAATGTATCAATCATCATATTACTATACTACAGTAATGAAACACTCCCAGATAGTGGCATAAAATAACAAGATTATTTCCTTCTCATGTTACATGTCCATTGCAGTCAGCAGGATGACTGGCTCCAAGTCATTGCTGACCTTATTTTGGGAGGCAAGATTATAGTGCACAACGGTCTGAGATATTGCTGTTCACCAGGCAGAAGGAGCATACACACATACACAGGGGAAGGAATCCACTAATTCATACAACATCCACCTGAAAGTTACTCAGATCACATTTGATCACATTTCCTAAAAGAAAGTAAGGCATATGACTGTACCTAACTTTATTTTTATGTATTTGTTTATTTATTTTTTTGAGATAGTCTCAAGCTGTCACCCTGGGTAGAGTGCTGTGGTGTCACAGTTCACAGCAACCTCGAACTCTTGGGCTTAATTAAGCGAGTCTTGCCTCAGCCTCCCAAGTAACTGGGACTATAGGCGCCCGCCAACAGGCTATTTTTTTGTTGTTGCAGCTGTCACTGTTGTTTTAGCAAGCCCGGGCTGGGTTGGAACCCCTCAGGCTCGGTGTATGTGGTCAGTGTGTCACCCACTGAGCTACGGGCGCCGCCCACCTGTCCCTAACTTTAAATGAGCAGGAATGGGCAGAAGTTTATCTGATGTCTGGAAAGGAGGAACCAGAATACTCATAAATGGCTCTCACACCTACCATAGCACGGCTTCAGAAATCATGTCCAGAAAAGCGTTTTGTAAATTGAAAAATATATACATGGTACAAGTTATTAGTTACCGTTTTGGAAAAAAAAATAAATTTGCTATTTTATATTCAGCTTTTATGTCCATAAACCAACATTCCATAATATTTTTAATTGGGTTACCTGAAATAATGATAGTTTACGTTGCAACAAAGTCAACACTTTAGCATTCATTCTGCAATTGGTTGAAAAACAAAACTGATGGTGTATTTCAAAGCAGGGTCTCAGGTCACTTGGGGATCCCTCCACCTCTGAGCCAGGATCACAAAGCTCCTGAACGCTGTGTGTGTCCTAGTGAGCTTGTGAGTTCCCTTCGGATTAGAAATCTGTGAAGCTCTGATAACTACTTTTGAAAAATGAGTACCAAATAAAATTTAAGTATACTAACATGACATGGTCACAAATATTACGAGGCTGGGAAAAAAAAAATGAGTGTGAGTGAATAGAAGCCCCAGACTGGGAAATGGCGTCACAGGCAGCTCCGTCCCAGACGCCCTCACTCTCTGCGGCCTCTTCTCCACCCTTTCCCCATTCTGCCCTCACCAATTGCGGTCCCCTCATTGTCATACCAGGGGACCGTTCTGTGTTCTCCTTCTTGGCTAGTGCTCCAGGCCTCACGCACTTTTGCAGCAGTGATTGTTATGACACTTCTCATGTGAAACGATTAACAATTACAGATATGCTCAGATAACAAGCGCTTAATTAACCCGCCATCTAATGATTGCTTTTTAAACTAGTCATTTTACTAAATACTAATTTAAAGTTTCTTGTGTCTATGCAGCTCTACATGCTCCTCAGATTTTAAAAACACATATGATGCTCTCCTCTTAACCAATGTTCTTTCCCAAACCACAGAATCAAATAGCATTTTAATACACATGCCTCAGCGAACACCCAGCAAACATGCTTTAATATGAAGACCCCTAATATCATAGTTGACAATAATTAGTAAAGGAAACATAAGTAATACTGCATGCAATCTTAGATTTCCAGGTGAATGGCCTGAATCTACCACTCATCACTCTGGGACTGGTACAAATGTTCAGTTTTTAAACTTTTGATTGGAAATGGACAGCAACTACTCTCCCAAGGGAAATATTCTCAGCAGAAAATCCAGGAGTCCTGTAGTCAATAATAAAAGGGGGAAAAATGTGAGAAATGTGAAAAAGATCTTCTGAATAAATACACAGGTTAAAAAAAAATGATATACTTAGAAGCATTTTTATGGTATCCGTATATCCTCTTTGCAGGACAGGATTTATCAGGGAAATGTCCAGCCATGTGCAACTTGGTGTGATGCGATGGCATTCAAAAGGATACAAATTTTTGAGCCAGGTTGTAAATGATATAAAATATCTCCTTTTAAATCTGAGCTTATACAGTTATATCAACTGTATAGTTGTAGCAGCGTTAAAGTAACTATAAACAATGATGTTTCAACTAATAATATCTGGAATAGTTTTTTTTTTTTTTTTATCTTCTAATAGGTAAGTTCAGATCACCCCATAACCAGGGTGTAATGAAATTGTCAACATTTTCTTCATTTCTCCTTTTCCTGACAAATGGTGTGAACATATCACCTTTTTCTCTTAATGGAAAACCTAACTGGAATACATCAAAATGCTATTAGGTTTTTCATTTTCTTCTACAATGCAGTGCTGGGGAACGCGTGCCGCCTTCATCTGGGCACCACTGTGGAATATTCCTTGTCCCTGATAAAATGACTGCACAGGAAAATCAAGCAGGATTGTTCTCTGGCTTATATGGCTGCTGCTTTGTTACAGTGTTGCAGTCTCTTCAAGAATGTGTGCAGGGGGATTCTCTGTGCTGTAGGAATACACGTGGGTTATGTTAACCAAAATGTGTTTAAAATTTTATCCAAGTAATTTTAATGTGCAAACATGTTTAATGAAAAAGTCTTCCCGTCCAACACCACGTCTGCATCTGCTGTATTTTAAAATAGAAGCAAGAGCAGAAACGTAGACTGCTTGCCATCAGTTTCAAAAGATGCTATTATATGTAGGAAGAGGGAAAAATAAAATCAAGTGCTCTTATCCCATGGGAAATATCTGTAGCCTATTCATTGTTTAATTTATTTTGTCTTGAACTAAACCAATAATAGGATATAAAATAAATCCAAGTGAGTATACATGAGGCATAGAAGTCAGTACAGGAAAAGCACATTCCTTCCATCTATAAAATGTTACCTATGGATTACAATTATTAAAATAGAAAGTAACATTTTGCGTAATGGCAAGTTAATAAGAGGACATTCAATGGACTTTATGCTGACCTCATAAGCGTTATGATTACCTTGCTGTAAAATTAGAGCAAGAATATTTAAAATGAAGAATATATATATATATTTCCTTTATGACATTTATTTCTAAAGAAGTAGTGAGGTGATGGAAACACAGATTTTTCAGTAAACCACACAAATTACAATGTCATTTTTAGAGAGCAGGTCCAGTCTGACATAAGTAATCTGATAATTTAAGAAACCATATAATTTACAAGAAAAAACAGTTTCAAGCTATTTGGAACCACTTTAGGAGTCACACAATAAAAAGTACTTCTTGGTTACTTGTATCAATCTACTCTAAATACTTTAAATTGTTAATAATTTAAGACACAATTGAATCTTTTCTTCTAGGTACATGATTTTTGACAATAACATAAGTGATTTTTCCAGCCACATCAGAACGGTGGTCTCTTGATTCGCTCTGAATGACAGGTCCAGAGAAGCATTTCTCCTAATGCTTGGGAAAAGCAATAAATATTTTCTTGGAGCTCTTGTTATGATTTATTTTTTAAATCCTAACTAGAGTTATAGGAAGACTTCATAGTGAAGCATTTTCGTTTTATTTCACCTACGCAAAAAATGCACCAGCTGCGCAGTGGAACTCATTTCAAGTACAAAAATCATGCTACAATATTCAATAACTGAACTTCTGAGAACAAGTGGTTGTTAAGATTACAGAATAAACAATAAAAAAAATTACGGAATACACTCTTTTACATCCCCCAAATAATTTACTACTAAATGTGGAATGGGAACTTGAAAGCCAGCATGAACATATTTATGCATACCCTCTTTCCCTTTTACGTGTCTAAATAATTTAAAGGCAAAAAACCAAAATATTACACATTACGTTTTCCTGAGGGAAAAGGACTTTAGAGGAAAATTTATTTCTAAATGGAAAATCAGAATTTAATAATGCCCTGATATATGGTGTGGCCAGAAAGTTCTTGTGCAATTTCAAATAGCACATGAACTTTCTTGCCACCCTGTGTATATTACCCCCATTAGAGTGATTTGGGGGCTACTTAGCTACTGTCTTCAAATTTGGTTAGTTTATATACATACAATAATGACTACAGAGAAATTTACACTTTTTTTTCAGGCTCATCAGTGCCCTGTGCTATTGTCTCTCAGAACTATTGGCAAACAAAGGGAAAATAAAATGAAATGCATCTAGAAATCAAATGTCAAGTTCATTAGCTACCACTGTTTGGTCATGCTGTAATAACATCCCAACTGCATGCATGGCAATTTACATAGCATTGCCCATTATGCTCTGTGCTGCAATTTGGCTTGTGGAGGTTACTGTACCTCGATTCCCTCTGCTAAAAGAGAGCATTTTCTAAGCATCAAAGTCGTCTGCTTCAGGGTCCACTGTATTCTCTACTAGCAGCTTTTGTGAAAACAAGGTGCAATGATATATTGAACCAGAAATCCTGAAATTCTTACCATTTAAAAAAAAATGTTTAGGAAAAACCTCACAATCTTCTATTTGAAAAAAAATCAAAGAATGGTAAATTAGAAACTGGCAACTGTACTTTTCATCCTCTGGTGCATTTGTCAGCTATGACATAGATTTCTGAGGCTTCCATTATTTGTGTGGCATTTATTTGTTTTATTTTTAATTATAGATGTGAAGTAGCTGCCTCACTGATTCATTTACTTCAGCATTAGCCGCTCACGGTAGATGCTCAATCCACTGGATATCTGTCACAATTTTGGATTGGATACCCATTATCGAGATTGATAGCAGTTATCAAACCTCAAAATACGTGTGTGTTCTCTTTTAAATATTAGCTGTCAGAGTGTGATAAGTTGTGTTGGCTTGTATGGAGCTGGCTTGAACACACGGCACAAGAAGGCTTCGTTTTAAAGACTAATACACTTGATAGTTGAAATCCTTGACAAAAAAGAAAGGCAGGCAGAGCGCCAGCGTGTACAGAAGACAAACACCAGAGTTCAGTAACCATTTCAGATAAAGGAAAACAATTTGACCTTCCTACTTTTGTCTTATAAGATGATTTGTTTAACTTTTAGCTTTAAAAAGTAGAAAAGGAAAAAAAAGAGCACAAAATGGCTCTTCCCAGGCAATGGGGACGCCAGCTTTATTGTAAATTCTCAGGGAGGTGGTACTGCCAGACGATTAGGAAAGCCTTGACATACGTATTTTATGTGATCCCAAAATTTATGAAAATATAAAAATCTTGTCACTTTAGAGAGTTAATTGGAACTGATATGGAACACTTAAGGAATTCATTTTTAAGAGGGCCTTAGTTTCAATATCTTTGTCTGTCAAGTATGGGGTATGTTAAACACTACCTATCAGCTTAGAGGCAGCACACGTTGGTATACAATTTATACACAATTTATTTTGTTGTAACAATTTTATTCTTTCCATTCAAAAATGAGCTCCAAATATTTTGCTTACAGGTTTTTCTGCAGAAATTTGCACATTAATTCTATCTAATTGACTACTATGTAGCCTTTATGGTATCCTTGCTGAAGAGATTAACTCTAATAAGGAAACTTGGGCACAGTATTGCCTCTTTAATGGGTACTTTAAAAGTATATAATTGTCCCTTTGTCCACAGATCTAATGGATACTCTCTTCCTCTGACAAAAGACGACTGACTGATAATTTTATTACCATTGTGTTTTATATCTTTAAAATACACTAGCGAAGAGTTCACTTTTAACCAAGTGTATGCAGTCTTTTAATTAAGCGAAAACTTGAAAAGGTAGGCTTTTGCAAAGAGGCTCAATTGCTTCCTGCAACCTTTATGAAAAGGGCAGGGTGTTAAAACAAACCTCCCACTTTTATTTTCAAAGGAGAAGAAAATCAGAGTTAAAGATAATCTCTCCATTAGTATTGTTAATAGTGTGCCGCTTTCTTGACTTGCTTTAGAAGCACAAAGACTTGTCATGAGCGTCACATTTGCCAGCACTGTCACCGTTTCTGAAGGCTCTGGAGAAAGCACGGCAGTGTGTTAGCAGTAACTGTGAGTGGCCTTTGGGGAACAATAGGCTTACCTTAGACGGTGGCCAGCTTTTCAAAAAACAAGTTGCTATATTATACTCTATCCTCACGTTAGTGCTCATGGAATACTTGACCCAGTCTCATTTTCTGAAGTGCCATTTCCAATTCTAAACTCTTTTTTTAAGCCCCTTTGGATCATCTAATTTGAGTGTTATAGCAGCTACCCACAGAACAGTGATTCCAGCATGCATGTCCAATGGTTTATTGTACAAGGGCGAAGCTACTCACATTGGTGGATATATGTTTTCCATTTTCTCCAAAATGTTTGATTTTTCAGTTCTGCTAAGTCTCTTAGTACTTAGGTGTCATAAATAAGTATCTAAGAAGACCCCTGGTATTAAGCTATAATAGCTATAGATGATCTCAAGATTTTTGGAACAATCGTGCCATGAAACTCTACAAGCATGTTGGAAGCACTTGACAAGGACAACGTGAAACTCTTACAGAATCGTATTTAACTAGGGTATAATTTAAATTTCATCGTTCTGTCTTATAATTATTCTGTGCTGCTGGTGTCATTTAATAAAATCCCTTGTCATGGCAGATTCTTTAACGGAGGCTGACCAAGGGAACGGGTTAGGTTTACTCAACTGTATTTTGTTCCAGTAGAACAGTGGCTGCAGGATAATCATTTTGAATAAGTAATCAGCTAGGATATTGTTTCAAGATTTGTTTTTTCCTTAGGTCACGTAAGGTAAGTCCCTAACTGACATGTTTTTATAGAATTAGGCAAGGACTAACTGAGTTTGGCGTCTAATCTGTTTTAGCCAGTACTTCATTTTATCCATTGTCTATATCCATTGGGAGTCCAAAATGCCTATCTGATAAACAATGTGTGTCTTATTTCTTTGTAGAAATGTTGTAAAATTTTGTTTCAAAGGTGAAATATGACATAAAATACTTCATATAGTCATGTGATAGAAATACAGCACAGAAAAATCTCTAAGAGAAAAAGTGTATCTCAAAGAAAGTTACATGTATACACCCAAATGTCAGTGATACTCACACAATGAGAAAAATCCTTATAGTTTTAGGTGTAGTAAGTAACACCTTTTAAGATCTGTATTTGTATTTGCAGAGGTATAGTTAATACAGATTATAATGATCAAGAGGGACATGTTTTGCTCTGTAAGGCTAGACAATCCTTTTGTAATAGAGCTTTCACTGGGTATGTATCTATGTAGGTCCCCACATAGGAACTTCATAGGTCCTATCCAAGTTAGCCAATATGTGGATTATCATTTCAAATATGGCACTAGGGCATTGCATCCAAGAAATAAAAGCTATTATGGGATACATAGGAATGAAAAGTGTCAATCCGATGTTATAGTTGTTAAAATGTGCTATACATTAAAAACCATAATAGAAACTTTCAGAGGAAATGTCTACAGATTGCCATTCATTGTTACATTTGTGTGAGACAAGTAAATGCTCAAGAGTTCCTATAATTATTTTAAAACAGAAGAATGATACTCCCAAGTTATTAGAATTTGAATTTCATAATTATATATGAACACATGTATGCACATGTGATGGGGGTACATATGTACATGTATATGCACCCTAACATACATATAACTTTGTCTTCTTTTATTGATTTAATTTGAAGATATTTAAATGAAAATAATAAGAAATAATAAAAAGTTTCTATCCATGATAAAAAAAGAACATAAATATAATATTATTGGGGTACATAAGAAACTACTGTGGACTCAGCCCCCAAGAAATCCAGACAAGTAACAAAGTTTCATCTGTTGTTATTTTTCTCCCACTGAGCAGACCTCTCCAACTCTCAGCTCTGTTGTTCTGGGAA
Organism: Galagoides demidoff; assembly: GCA_963574575.1. Lineage (NCBI taxonomy): Eukaryota > Metazoa > Chordata > Mammalia > Primates > Galagidae > Galagoides > Galagoides demidoff. Next base: position 23,132 of record CAUYQV010197183.1, on the reverse strand, counting down.
AGTAAAGCACAGCCGTTGAATTTCACCCACTCACACTCTCCCTGACTTGTGAATAAATAGAACAGTTCTGGTCTCTGTTGCTTCACTTCTTTCCTTGAGATGACTTAATTCATCATAAACAGGGGGAGCAATAAAAAATAAGGTTGAAGCTTGTACTTTAGAAGGAACATAAACTGTGCGTTATGTATATTCAAATTCATGTCTACTTGGAGGAAATATTCATGACTAATATTAAACTAAGCCCAGAATTAAGCAAAATGCAACAGACATATATTGAAGTGAGCATTTTATTATGTGCCATGTCAGTCAGATTAAAGAAAAGGGTGCATGACACCGACAGGATATTGCATGTATATCAAGCAATCTATTTATATGTGACAGAGAGGGTTTGATTTCTGGAAAGAGTGACAACCCAATGAAGTAACTACTCACTTTCAAAATGACTCTAGTATAAATGCATATCTTTTAAGATGGAATTTTAAATTGCAATTAACAAAATGCAGATAAATATGCTTAGGAATGAATAGTGACAGACAGAAAAAGGGGGTGGAGAAATCCGTGTACATGCAAAGGTTTTTCAAGACATCATCGCCAGGGTCCAGCACGGGATGCTGGCAGATGCTTGCCATGTCCTTTAACAATCTTACAGCCAAAATTTCAAACAAGTTAGTATTATTTTTCATCTAAACAGAAGGACGTGGGTGTGGGAAGGAGTTTAACGGACACTTGGGGAAAGCTAGAATATAAGCTGTAAATACTACTCTGTTATGAGCAATAGCTAATCAGGAAATGATTCTGTTTATGAAAATCAATGCTATGTTTTTTATATTGGCACTTTTTCAAATAAAATTACAGGTTTTCCTTTATAAATCTGCTTCCATTCTTCTGATGTCTTCCCTCTGTTCCTTCGTTTATTAAAAGATAAGGAATAAAAGGAGGCCGGCTGCAGTGCTAAAACCTTGTAATTAACTATTTGTCTTTCAGGGAAGTGGCCTGTGCTGAGGGAAGCAAGCTGAAGGTGGGAGAAGGGCGTGAGAGAGACTGAAGTTGAAACCACTTACTTCATTAGCAGCAAAGATAAAATGTGGGGAAACAGAAATACTTTGAGTTCACAATAATCATACTTGGACACTCCTATCAGGTACCAGGATAAGAAAAAAACAATCAGTGGTCAATAGACTTTATTTCCTTTTCTTAAATTATAATTTGCATGACTTTTGTGTGTTTCTAGGATTAGCTGAGCAAACCACACAGAGACACCTGACAAGTAGTCTATAAAGAGTGTTAAATGAGCAAAGCAGAGATGGGTGTGCCGCCAGGCCCGCTGGGTGCTCACTGCGGCAGCAGCAGGAAGAGCCCTGGCTGGAGCTCCTCGCCCTGGCTTCTGCAGAGATTCAGGCAATATCCTAGCGGTGCATGTGGGGGAGCTGCAGGACAGAAGCATCCGAGCTGGCTTGCACATCAGTAATGGCGAACTGTATTTTTTCATCACCTTTCCTTCTTTGTTCAAAAAGGGAGTTCCATTTTAAACTGGAATCTGTGACTTTTGAAAGGGACATGAAGGAATGTTGCCAACAAATGCTTCTTGGCTGATTTTCTTTTTTTCTCTTTGTTGCTTTTTTAAAAGCAAATGATCATGGCAGCATTATGTCTACGTAGATGCAAGATACGAGACCTTCAGAAGAAAATCAGCTCTCCCTAGTTCATTCACCTTAAGAGTCCGGATGGGATTAAGTTTTTAGGAAAGGTTAAGCAGAGTTGCACGCTGATCTTAGAGGTCCCCGAACAGTGGCCACACCTCCTCAGAGGTCAATGCCATTACAACAGTATGCAGACTAAGACCTTGGTTTGAGTATTTCTTACTTTTAATTTTCATTCACATTTTACTTTATCATCTGTAATTTCTGAATGTATTGTTAATGTCATCATAACCCTGAGACAACAACAATAAAATTACGGCCTGGAAATTATAGAACTCGAGTGGACCAAGGATGGTAAAAGATATATAGTATCTAACTTGTCATTGTAACATATTCCCGACAATTCTAAAGTTTAATCTGCATTATGAACTTTAGTCTCTTTATCTTCCTCTCTTTTTCTCCACCTCCTTCACCCTTTCCCCCAGGCCACAACTTGAGAGTGTCTTATTGGTGATATTCAGCGTTTTGGCCAAATCTTATAGAAAAATATTCTTTCCCAGGAGAAGAAGCACATTTTTGGCTTTTATACAATATATCACCCACCGTAAAAAATATAGCTTGCGTGGGCATCTCTTTTTAGATAGGCTCAAATAATCCTAAGAACTTTGGGAAAATATTGAAAATTTTGATATTTAAAACATTTATAAAAAACATAGAGGAAAGAGAGGGGAAATAAACAACAGTACTCCTTAGGGGTTAGTTATGAATTGAGCCTGAATATTTCCTTTGGAGTATGTTTAAGCTTTTCAATGCCATGTGCCATAGACAAAGTTTAACTAGATCTGGAATGAGTACCTTCCAAACGAAAGGCAGAAAGTGATTACTTATTTGGTGAAGTAATTTTGCACCTAGTATTAATCACAGGGTAAAGATTCCCTGAGTAAGAAACAGAAAAGTGGTTTCTCTTTTTTTTTGTTTCTTTTTTTCCATTGCATTAGAACCCACTGGAGATATGAGATAAAAGAGTATTTTGATTGCCTTTTCTATATCATGTGTGTGTGTATTCTCAAAATCATATTGTACCCCATGAATATATACAATTTTTGTCAATTTTTTTAAAAAAGCTAAATATATAACCAAAAATATGGACATAAAAAAGCATCAGGGTAATTTATGTTCCAATAACTTGGGAAATCAAGCAGATGTTTGTGAGTAGTATGAGGTCAAATTCTAAGTAAGTATTTTGTTTTGAGTATGATGACTTTGTTACTCATTTCACTAAGTGTGCAATTCTGGGAGAAGGAGCAAATCTTTTTGTGAGATGGAATCCTTTGTCCTCAATATATTGAAGGTTGCCTTCTGAAGAAGCTGGTACTCTTCACAAGTCTGCCTCTGGTGTCTCCAAATGTAAAGAAGCTTTGCTCAAATGCTTCCCTATGTTTGATAAGAAATAGAAAATGTTCTTCTCAGCAAAGTATCTCAAGAATGGAAGAAAAAGTATCCAATGTACACAGCCCTATTTTGAAACTAATTCATAGCTTTTATAGGAATGCCATAACCTAATTATAGCCTTAGGATAGGGGAAGGGGGTGGGAGAGGGGAGGGGAGGGGGGTAGAAGGGGGGAGGGAGGGTGATTGGTGAGGTCACCTCTATGGTTTATCTTACAAGGGTACAAATGAATCTTTCTAAAAGCAGAGTATGAATGTCTTAACTCAATAACTAAGAGAATGACATGAAGGTTATGTTAACCAGTTTGATGAGAGTATTTCAAAATATATATGAAAACAGCACACTGTACCCCATGATTACATTAATGTACACAGTCATGCTATAAGAAATTTTAAAAAAATCAAAAAAAGAAAAAAGAAAGAAATGCACTGCTGTGAATTGGAAGTGGTAAATTCTCAAACGTATTACCTGGAAGCAACATGGAAACTTCTTATTCAATCTACTCATTTTCCATTGGTTAAGTAATTTTGAGTAAACAAGTCATTAGTCAAGAAGTAATGATAGCTAATAACTTATATGAAGAAAGGGGAGGTATTTATTGATATGGGTGATTTAGGCTTAGATTATTAATTTGTAATGAGTAGGAAATAATAAATTCAGCTATATATTTTTTCTCACATGCTCTAATAATATTTTACTTAAATTTTATTTTCTGCTAGTTGTACTGCTACTAATTAAAAAGCATTTGCAATTATTTTGGAAGCCTGGAGACAATGAAAGACCAGACTAAAACTTATGGGGAATAAGAGGAAAATGCCCCTACTCACCATTGAGTAGTCAGAGTCTGGCCAAGTGCTTATTTTCTGAGGAAAATTGTTTGGTAAATAAATAAATTGTTTGGTAAATAAATCATTGAATGAGTGACTAATTAAACAGGTGAACATATAAATTTAAATGTGTAATTGGAAAAAGGTAAAACAAATGTCAAATTTGACCTAAAATATTGAATATTAAATATTAAAAATTATTAGAAACTTACCTCACTATATTTCTCCTTCCTATGCTTTGCAGATGTTGCATTTTTTAAAAGCTGCAGATTTGTGGAAATCTTGCAATATGCAAGTCTATCAGCACCAACTTTTCCATTACTGTGAGCTTACTTTGTGTCTGTGTATCCCCTTTTGGGAATTCTCATAATATGTCAAGCTTTTTATTATTATTATGTTTGTTACAGTGACTTGTGATCAGTGGATCTTTGAAGTTACTATTGTAATTGTTTTGTCACTATTATAATAGTAGTTACTCTTGTAATTATTATTGTAATTATGTCCATTTACAATGGCAAACTTAATCAATACATGTTTGTATATGATTGCTCCACAGACTAGCCACTTCTCCATCTTTTTCTCCTCAAGACCATCTATTCCCTGAAACATAATCGCATTGAAATTAGGTCAATTAATAACCCTACAATGACCTTTATGTGTTCAAGTGAAAAGAAGAGTTACATGTTTCTCACATTAAAAGTAAGAAAGTATTAGGCTTAGTAAAGAAGGCATATTGAAAGCCAAAATAGGCTGACGGCCGGGCCTCCTACACCAATTCGTCAATGCAAAGTGGACATTCTTGAAGGTAATTGAAAATGCTACTCCAGTAAAAGCATGCATGATCAGGAAGAGTGTATGGGGAAAGATTTAGTGATCCAGGCAGAAGATAAACCCGGCCATACCATTCATATAAAGCTTAATCCAGAGCAAGGCTCTAACTTTCTTCAATTCTATGAAAACTAAGTAAAGTGAGGAAGCTGTAGATGAAAAGTTTGGAGTTAGCAGAACTTGACTCATGAGGATTATAAAAAGAAGCTATCACAGTAACAAACGTGCAAGGGGAAGCAGCAAGTGTTGAAGTAGAAGCTACATCTAAAAAGATGTAGCTAAGACACGTGATGAGGGTGTCTGCATTAAACAACAGATTTTCAATGTAGATGAAACAGCTGTACATTGGAAGAAGATACCAGTTAGGCCTTACATAGCTAGAGAGGAGAAGTCAATGCCTGGCTTTAAAGCTTCAAAGGACAAGTTGGCAACTGTTAGGCTAGCATGGCTGGTGACTTTAAGTTGATACCAGTGCTCATTTACCATTTAGAATTTCTCAGAGCCCTTAAGAATTGTGCTCAATTCACTCTGCCCATGTTGTATAAATGAAATAACAAAGCCCAGATGGCAGCAAATTTGAATCCCACTACTCAGAAATATTTCTTTCAAAATAGTACTGTTCATTAACAGTACACCTGGTCACCCAACAGCTGTGATAATATGTACAAAAATATCAGGCTGTTTTCATGCCTGCCAATACAACATTGTTCTGCAGCCCATGGATCAGGAATACTTCTTATTTGCAAGTTGTGTAGTTTAAGAAACACATTTCATGCCTGTAGTCTCAGCTACTTGGGAGGCTGGGGCAAGAGAAATGCCTACCAGGCATCCTCAAACTACGGCCCACCTAGGACATTTATCTAGCCTGCAGGGTGTTTTTGCCACCACTGCCTGTCCTGCTTAGCAGCCGACTGGTCCCAGGGCCTGAAGTCTGGCCCTTCAATGGGCTGAGGGACAGTGAACTGGCCCCCTGTTTAAAAAGTTTGAGGACCTCTGGTAAGCCCAAGAGCTGGAGGTTGCTGTGAGCTGTGATGCCACAGCACTCTACCCAGGGTGACAGGGTGAGACTCTGCCTCAAAAAAAAAAAAAAAGAAAGAAAGAAAGAAACACATTTCATGAGGTTATAGCTGTCATCAATAATGATTTCTCTGATGGATCTAGGTAAAGTCAAATAAAAACCTTCTGGAAAGCATTCACTCTTCTAGATGACATGAAGAATATTTGGACTCCTGGAGTTCAAAAATATCAACACTAACAGGAATTAGACTAAAACTGATTCCAACCTTCATGGGCTAAAAATTTCACTAGGAAATCTGCAGATGTGGTGAAAATATCAAGAAAACTAGGATTAGATGTGGAGCCTGAAGATGTAACTGACTTGCTGCAATTTCATGATAATCTTGAATACGAGAGTAGTTGCTTCTTATGAAGAGCCAAGATGGAAGCTACGCCAGGTGAAAATGCTGTGAATATTGCTGAATGACAACAAAGGATTTGGAATATTTTATAAACTTGGTTGGTAAAGCAGTAGCAGGGTTTAGGAAGATTGATCATAATTTTGAAAGAAGTTCGACTGTGGGGAAAATGCTATCAAACATCATCACATGCTACAGGGAAGTCTTTCACGAAAGGGAGAGTCAGTTGGTGTGGCAAATTTCATCATTGTTTATTGTTTTCTTTTAAGCCATTGCATTTATAACTGCTCAAACTAATTAAAATTGTCTGTATGATCCAGTATGTAATAGGCTTGTAAAAAGCTTCTGAATACTTAGAATCATGGCTTGTTAAATACAAAGTCTGGTGTCTATGCATTACCAATTACCAATTAAAAATTCTGTCATTTGTGTCTATGTCTTTACCTACATAGTTCCAATCAGCTGGGCATTGTGGTGGGCAACTACAGTTTCAGGTACTTGGGAAGACTGAGGCAAGAGGATCTGCTAAGTTCACAATTTTGAGGTTGCTGTGAGCTTTGATGCCATAGCATTCTACCCAGGGAAATAAAGTGAGATTCTGTGTCAAAATACACACACACACACACACACACACATATATAGTTCAGCATGTCTACTAGCATATATGTGTAGGATATTAACATTTCCCCACAACATTTTAATTTATGCCAGATTCTCCTGGTATTTCCATATTTTATGATAGTGAAATAGTAGTATTTAGCACATGTAAGTTCAATAATATCACATTCTAAATAAATATATGGTTTAAATTCTTATCACTAGAAAATAACTTTGTGTAGCAGGTAAAGATCTAAGCCAGTGGCTGTCAACTTTCCTAATGCCATAACCCTTGAATATAGTTCCTCATGTTGTGGTGACCTCCAACCATAAAATTATTTTTGTTGCTACTTCATAACTATAATTTAGCTACTGTTATGAATCATAATGTAAATATCTGATATTAGGTAACCCTATGAAAGGGTCATTTGACCCCCAAAGGAGTCGCGATGCACAGGTTGAGAACTGCTTATCTAAGCCTTTTGACTGAAATTTTATTATCCTGTGGCTATTTCAAACTTGCTTTCATTTTTTTGTGTGTAAGTTTGATATATCTGTTCGCAGTACAGTTTTTAGCCCTTGTTAACTCTTTTATTTTATTGTAGGTGCTTTTTAAAGCAGTATGTTCTCAAATTTCAACTTATTACCTTTATTTCATAAATTATGGAATTACTTTTCATCTTCCATTCTTTTGTTTTTTTTTTTTTTTTTTTGGTGGTGGTGCTTTCTTGATATTTTTCTTAAAAAAAAAAAAAGTGCCTTCTGGACTCTATAGGATGGTAAAGACCTAGTTAGTAGCTTTACCTGCTAACAATTATTTTTAAATACTGAAAAATATACTTAAATTCTCAAGTATCTAAAAACCAATGACAAAACACAAGGACATGGTCTGATTCCATCCCCATGCAACGTAATGGGCTTTTACGGACCATTCCACTATAATTATGTTTCAGGAAAGATTGCATCCCTTTGAGCTCTCAACATTAAGCTTCTATCTGTTCAAGTGCCCACTTGCCATATGGGCATTTTTATTCTCTTTCCATCGAATGATTTACCTTGTTTTGTCCATATAACCAGAGGCATAAATTCCAGCCAGAAGGACTAACTGTGGCTGGGAAGGTAGGGCTCTGGTTCATATCATTCTTCAGCTACTATTCTGCCACTGCTCTTTGCTGTCATGAAGTGTTGCTGATGAACCCTGGCACGGGACCCTCCAATGATTGTGGTGTTTCTCTTATTGAGACCACTGCTGCCCATCTGGGGCAGCACAGGCCTGCTTGTCTGCAGTGCAGTGGGCACTGTTTGAATGATGCTGAACCTACTCCATGTTCTCAGTGCAAGGGCCCTGTGCATGGAGTAGGGTGAACTTTTTTATACTGAACATATCCTACTACAAAATAATTTTATGCTTTATTATTTTTATAACATTTTTGTGCTGATTTATCTTTGGTATTGCTTAGTATTTGTAGTTGAACATCAGTTCTCTATATATTTTTATAAAATTATAAAATTCATAAATCATTTTTATAAAATTTCAAAATGTTGAGAGGTACAAATGTTTTGGTTTCATGGATGCCTTCTATAATGCTGAAGCCAGGGCCTTTGGCATGTCTATCACCAGAATGATGTGTATTGTACACAACAGGTAAATTTCATCCCATACTTCCCATCCTCCCACTTCCCTAGTTTTCTTTGTTGTTTATTTCTCTTGGTGCCCATGTGGACCAATTGCTTAGCTCCCACTTATTAGGGAGAATATCTGGTATTTGATTTTTCATTCCTGAGATACTTCACTTATCATAATAGTCTCTACTTCTATTCAAGTTACTACAAACAACATTATTTCATCCCTTTTAATGGCTGAGTATTACCCCATGGTGTGTGCGTACGTGTTTGTGTGTGTGTGTGTCACATTTTCTTTATCTGCTTGCAAATTGATGGTACTTAGGTTGGTACCACATCTTTGCATTTTTAAATTCTGCTGTAATAAACATTTGAGTGTAGATGTCTTTTTAATAAAATGACTTATTGGTGGGGGATAAGATACCCAGTATGGGAATTTCTAAATCCATTGGTAGATACATATTTATTTCTTTGAGAAATATTCACATTGTTTTCCATAAAAGTTGTACAAACTTACAGAACGAGAGAAAAGATAAACAAACTATATATCTGACAAAGGACCAATGTCCAGTATGTTATACAAAGAACTGAACTGAATTAGTAAGAAAAAATAACCAACCATCTCAAAGAATGGGAAAAATATATGAACAGAAGTTTTCAAAAGAAGATAGAGAAATGGGCAGTGCCTGTGGCTCAAAGAAGTAAGGCACTGGCCCCATAAACCAGCCCCAGCCAAAAAGTGCAAAAAAAAAAGAGAAATGGCCTATAAACATATGAAAAAATACTCAACATCACAAATCACCAGGAAAATGCATGTTAAAACTAAAATGAGATACTCCTTTACACTTATCTGAATGGACATTAATAAAATGTCAAAAAACTATGAATACCCAGAGACTCGTATACTCTCCATATGTAATACAACAATTTAAAAAATGTTGTGTCTTTATGCATCTCTTTGTGATAACTGGTAGATACTGTCCAAGCTTCCCTTCTGCCACCTGCAGTAAGTGAATTCCAGAGACAGGCACTACCTTACCGTCTTCTCAATGTGGCTACACGTTGTTTGTGCTGCGGAATCTTTGCCTAAACATGTACTTTTTCTCCTATTATTCATGAAAAATGAAGGGGGCACTTAAGATTGATGTCAAGACTATCCCTTTAAATAACCATTTAGCTTTAGATTGATTGTCTCTCAAGATCACACGACAGAGGCAGGTAAACGTGTGTGGTCCTCAACCAGTGTCTTCTGCAGTCACTTCTCATCTGAGACAGCATATTCTTCTTCAGCAGCCCTGTGTAGCTTTGACAATTTGGTGCATTGCGTGCTACTTCTTTGTTAAAATAATGTGGTTTAAGACTGTTTTCTGTTCAAATACAGTACTTGGGGTATACTCTCTTGCACTTTTCTTTACTGTTGTACATTTTTTGGCCTGATTACATGTACCTCAACAATGCTGCATTTTGATAGATGTATATGGTAAAACAATGTACAAAGAAAATATCTGATGGACAAGAAGAAATATATAACAAGAAATAAAATGCTCAATGTGGTTTTGGACTTAATTCTATGCACCTTTGTGTGGGTAGGTAATTTTCTGCGTACTAAAGTACCCTATACTGGATTAAGCAGTGTTACGGGAAGAAATTTAAAGTCACTTTGTGTATTAACTGTCTTCTTTCAAGCTTTCAGATTCCTTAGGTTGTGTTTTTCCAACTGGTCCTCTCATTTCTCCTTTAGAGGAAGTTATCCCTAGTTTTGCCTCATCCTCAGTGCGTGTCGTGATGCTCTTGACTTTTTCCACATATTTGTAAGAATTTTAATGATAAATTAGGAATGCATTTATATGAAGTTGCATATCAAATTCAATATGAACTTGGAAGTTATCTGAAATCACTTTAAAAATTATTGTGAAAATGTTCAAACATTCAAAAAATAGAATAATTTGATAAGTTCTATACCACTATCAACCAGATTCAAGCATCATGCTTCATCTCTCCTCACTCTTTCTTATTTTCTGGGATTTTTAAAACAAATTTCAGAATTCATGCTGTTTCACTTTTACAGACTACATATGTATAAAAAAACAAGAAAAATTTTTTTACATAATATCGATGCTGTAATTCCAACTTAACATAGTTAAGAACAAATTATACTCTAATATGTATTAAAATTTCTGATGTTTATATTTATGGTTGATTAATTCAAAGTATGACCCAAACAGAGTTCATCCATCACACTGATGTTATCATTCTCTTACATAGAACAGTTTCTGTTCTCCAAATATTCTCTCTAAATAATTCTTCCATGATTAATTTGTTGAGATATCTGAGTTCTGGGCCTTGTATAATTATATATGTTTTGTATTAACAGTTGGATTCTTCAGGGTTTCATTTATCTTGTTTCACTATCCCCTGCGTTTCCTACAGACTGAAAGTTAGGAAAAGACTCTTAATGCTTGACTATATTCAGGTTCAAATTTTGTTATTTATTTATTTTAGGGTAGGGCCAAGAATGCTTCAGAGGTGAAACGAAATATTTTATGTTTTCATCCCTTAGAAGACACATCATATCTGGTGTCCCAGTCTGCGGGATGCTAAGAATAATCAGTAGTTAAAAGTACAGTAATGTGTCCCCAAGATGGACAGTTGTAGGAAAAGTAACAAATTCATACTTTATGGTATTTTTATATTTTTAATATTTTTATATTTATGTATAAGCACATAGAGAAATATTTTGCAAAATTTTATAATTAACATTTTGTAAATAAAGATACATTTAGTTATGATTTCCCATTTTTTGCCAGCATATCATAGGGTGAGTAGGGAGGAGTGGGTTTGAAGCTGAGCAAACCCTAAAGTCGCCGCGTACACATACATAGGGAAAATGGGAAATTGTAACTGAATGCATCTTTATTTACAAAATGTTCATTATAAAATTTTGCAAAATGTTTCTCTGTGTGTTGATACATAAATATAAAAATATTTAAACCACACTTGTCTTTTGCCATTTGGCTTTTATTTTTTTATTTTTTGGTTCTGTTAATAGAGGAGTCTAAAACAAGAAAAAGAAGGGGACAAAGTCTTGGCTATATTATATTTGCTTGCTATTTCTTTCAGCAATCTCTCAACGATGGTCCTTCCCCAGGGAAACAGAAGCTGATTCCAGAAGCAGTCAGCCCCTCTTTTCTGCTTTCTATTCTCTTTACTTTTTACTTATTTATTTTATTTTTTGGCATTTTTCGGGTCCAGCTTCATTGTACCGCCCCAGATTGGCATGGCAGTCTCCTCTTCTTAGAAGTTTCAGCTCCTGTCCTGAACATTCTCCTTTAAGCTTCTGAGGTATTAGCACCTGCGGGCGGTGCCTCCTCAGTGGGGTACTCCCTCCAAGCTACTCATTCTGGAACTTCATTGCCCTTTACCTGACATTTGCAATTACCCAGTCACCATCTCTGTGTTACCCCAATGGTTCTATTTTTTGTTTGCAGTGTCTTTCCAGGCCTCCAATACATGTTTAAGCAATTTATGAAGTTTTTTTGATTTGCTAAATGGAAAGTTTCATTTTACTGACTAGATTCTGACTAAAATGGTTAATTAAAAACTGAAATAGTCCTAGAAAACATCCTCAAAGATGGAGTTCTGAGTTGTTTTCCTAGTTTTGAATGTAGTTCTAAGCCACTTGCCAATGAGAAATGTCATAATACTAATTGTCTGCATCATGATAAGCCAAATTACAGGGTTTGGTTGATTGTTATGAAGTGCCTAATGAAGCAGAGGCTTGCAGAACCCAGCAGTCTTTATAGCAGTAATAATAGCTACTAAAACTGTTAATTGGATCGCTGATTCTACCTGCGTTGGAGAGCACGCAGAAGTAAAAGAAGAAACTCTATTCTTTAAATCCTTAGCACAAGCCATGGTCAGATAATTACAGAGTTCCTTCTGCATCCGTGAAAGAATTTACTGCTTCTTATAGCTTCAGGGCCAACTTTACCAAAAAAAATACATAAAATTTACTTTTATACTTTTGTAATTGTGGCATAAATTAAAGCCATGCCTTTACTAGGTCTCTCATGTGAAAAGTAAGGCATTAATTGGGAATAAGTCAAAATGAGAGCTGGACTTCAGTAATCTGATATATGAGGCTAAAATCTGAACACCTCAAGCCCTTCTAAACATTCTTTGCTAGTGGAATGAGTACATTTTGTGTATGCAGAGATTTAACATATTTTACCTGAAAAAATTTTAATTAGCTCACCTGTGTCAAGGATCTTAAAAGAGGATGCCTAGTCATAGTCACATCAAACACCTCCAGAGGCCTCTAGACCTATAACTAGAGTCATATATCAGCATGCTGCAGGGAGACTACCAAGGCTAAAAATGAAGAATAGGTTCAGGAAAAAATATACTTTGACAGAACTGTGTTATCCTGCTACACAATATCAACAAAAGCCTAGTATTATTATATACACAAGAGTGAAATGCATGAATTTTAAACTCAGAAGAAATATATGATGGAACCATCACTATTGGATTCCTCATCAGAGATATGAATTAATACTTTAGTTTATGCAACTGAAGTGGCCATGGCTCCTTAAATATTTGACCGATTCAAACATGAACACAAAAGTGACCTGTCTACAGTGATATGAGATGACAGAACCACTCTGGCATAATGCAAAGGCAGAAATTAAAAGACTCAGAAGGATGTTAATGTAATGTGTATTTATAGTTTATGAATGCCACACTTTTACATATTCTCCACTCTATTTTCCAAGAAGATACTCCTTTTACTAATGCTTTGAGAGCTATATTAATAAAGGTATCATTAATATTCGTGAAAGCTTTTTAAATTTTATTCTTCAGGTTGGGGGTGTTGTGTAAAATATCACCATTGAGGCTATCTCTCTGATTCTACGGGGATGATAGAATCTCAAAGAAACAGAGGACAAGTGACAATATAACCTCAAGAGATACTTCCCTACTGGTTACAAAAAAGAAAATCCTCAAGACTTTTGAATTGATTTCAGTGCTGTTTTGGTTTGTTTATTAAAGTGAGAGCTTAAGATGGCCAGCTGGTAAGGGGAACTTTAGATCAAGTTCAAATTACCATGGGCTCAGTAAATATGTAAACACGTTTATTTCTCTAATTCATCAATATACAATCAAAATAGACACGCTCAGCAACTGAAGGAATGCTCATGTTGACTATTTGATCCATGCCTGGAACCCAGGGGATATTTTGAGCTACAATTTAGTATTTTAATATCTAAGAGTAGAAAGTAGATGGTAAAAATAAAAAAAAGTAATAGAAAACTACAATGATGTATATTGTGTCACTGTCTATCTCTATACATATGTCTTCATGACCACTGAGGAACCAGGCCCTTCATGAATGATACTCGGTTTATTCTAAAAGTTAAGAACTCCGATCAGCAGGGGCCCTACCTTAAGTAATAAAAATACATAAAATGGAAAGTAAGAAAAGGAAAATAAAAATATCCATCACTGTTACAGAACTAAAGACTATAGCTGGTGAGTGTATATATATATTTTTTTAATAATTGAGTCCGGTAGAAGCATGTGGGCAGGGAAGGAAAATCCACATCTATACCAACACATGTTTAGTCCTGTAATACATATTAATCAATTCCTTATACTAACTTCTCTGTGTTAATTTAACTTATATGATACCTATTCTATAGATAGAACTCTGATTGATATGCCTATTAACCATACCGATTAACCTTTCATTCACTTTCAAATATTGTTGATATTTACCCAACTTGATTATTTTATTAGTGATTATGTAATAGTGATTCCTAAATTTAGTTATTTCTTCCACATTTATTGACTGGACTTTTATAAAAAAAAATTCCCAGTAAAATTGTTCTGTTAATTTATTCAGAAGTATAGTAGATAGAGAAAGGCCAAATATATGCTGTTCCTTTTTTTTTTAATAAATTACTTTCAGAAAAAATTAGTTACACTTACTTGCAATATGAGGCAATTATTTCCCCTTTTATAGGGCATCATTATATAGATATGTATATGGACTTATAGTTAATCATTGTGGATTTTTTATTACCTTCATATTTCCCCGTAATTTGCTAATAGAAGCATCTTCATGTTGATTCTTTTGAGTTTAGGGTATGAGCCATTATATTTAATATCTTTCTTACTTTTTGAAAATAAAAGTTATCAAAGTTTACCTTATAGATTTGCATCTCCAGATCTAGAACCAGTGATTTAATCAGACACTCTTGATATCTAACATCAACTAAAGGCAAGAAATAGTATTAGAAACAACAATTTAGGCTGGGCCCCATGGCTCACACCTGTAATCCTAGCACTCCAGGAGGTCAAGATGAGTGGACTGCTGGAGGTCAGGAGTTTGAGACCAGACTAAGCTAGAGTGAGACCTTGTTTCTGAAAAAAACAAACAAACAAACAAAAAAAAACACAGCCAGGTGTTGTGGCAGGCACCTGTAGCTGCAGCTAATTTAAAGACTGAGACAAGCAGATCACTTGAGCCCAGGAATCGGAGGCAGCTGTGAGCTGCAACACTACATTACTCTATCGAAGGTGAGATAGTGAGACTGTCTCAGAAAAAAAAAAGTGATAACTTGAGGCCAAATCATTGATGTACTGTTATTGTTTCTAGGACTTGTAAGTAGAGAAATTGATGACATTTATTATTATTAGTATTATTATTATTTTGAGACAGAGCCTCAGAAGCCTGGGTAAGAGTGTCATGGCTTCACTGCTCACAGCAACCTCCAACTCCTGGGCTCAAGCGAGTCTCCTGCCTTAGCCTCCCAAGTAGCTGGGACCACAGGCGCCAGCTACAACACCAGGTTATTTTTTGGTTGCAGCCATTATTGTTGTTTGGCAGGCCGGGACTGGCTTCCAACCCACCACCTTAGGTTTATGTGGCTGGCACCTTAGCCGCTTGAGCAACAGGTGCTAAGCTGACATTTATTATTTTAAAAAATATTTTGCACTCATATTTTTACCTCAAATTTAACTTTTAGTAATTTTATTTTTTGATCTCATGTTTATATATTTGGCTGCTAATTTAAATATTATTAATTACATTAAAATCAAGTGACAGAGGGAAGTACTTCAAGATGGTTGACTAGCAGCATTTCATGCTCACCTCCTCCACTTAATAACAAAAATATTAATTAGACAATCACACTCTGCACACATTAACCAAGGAATTCAATAAAAAGTGGCAGAAAACACCGAAATGAGAAGGAAGAGTGATAGTCTGTTTGGTCAGGATCAAGGGGTGCTGGAAGTGATTCTCCACAACTGAGCACCTGAGAATTCCTCCAAGGGACAAGGGTTGGGTTTAATCACCTGGCTACTATCAGCTCCACTGCTTCTACCTGCACATACCACCTTCATCCTGGGGACTGGCTTGCTCAGCCCATAACAGCCATCATTGTAATCAGACTCACAAAATAACACCTCTCATAAGTGATATTTTGGTTCCCTTTGACTTTATCCATCAACCCTAATAATCAGACTTAATAAGCCTGTCCTCCGGACTCACTATCCACTGCCAACAGCTGATTCTTGAATCAGATCACCTGAAGACCCTATCACTTCAAATTGCACACAACCTAACCTCCATTCCACAATCCCCCATAAAAGGAATTGTCCTTAGTTTATCAGGGAGATGGAGTTGAGACTTTTTCCCATTCTTTTAACAGACATCTTTGACATTAAAATTCCTCTCTTGCTTGGCAGTCTTCATTGTCTCATTAATTGGCTCTTATGCAACAACTGACAGGACCTAGGCTCGATCTTTTCATGGGTTCAGTTAAACCAGCATCACCAGTACACATTGTCTGAGAACAACAGAATTGTCCTACCACTGTTTTTGCCATCATCAATGCCATGTCAGCTTCTGAGAGGCCTAAGAACCCACTTGGTTCATGACTATGATGATTACCTCTAACCAAACCACCTGGTGGCTACTGGTAAGTGCTAACACGACTGTCAGTATATACTCCCCTAGGGCACACTGCTTAAGCCCACTGCTCCAACTTCACCACATCTCTATTAATAACTGAACCCTAACCTACTAAGAAAATGGCTGTTTGCAGCCAAAGAAATCATACAAAATCTACCTACACATCCACCCGTAAGCAAAGCCAAAATGCTCTATTCAACCAACAATACAGCTACATTGTCAGGAAAATATTCCATCCTATAAAAGTAAATTTAAAAATAAGAAGAAGCAGCCATTGCACAAGATGAGCAAATAGCATTGTGAATACACAGGAAATATTATAAAGCACGAAAACATGACCTATAAAAGAACATAATTCTCCAGCAACAGATGGAGAATTTTTACTTAGCTAAAAAGAAATTCTTTAACTACCAGATAAAGAATTAAAAATAATAATTTTAAAACCCACTGAGATACAAGAGAATTCTGAAACAAAATAAAAATTATTTTAAAAAATAGGATATGAATGAGCAATTTAACAAAGAAATAGATATTTTTAAAAAGAGCCAAACAGAATTTTTGGAACTAAATAATTCATTAAAAGAAATACAAAATGCTTTCAAAGCTTCAATAATAAACTAAATGAGGCAGAAAGAAGAATTTCAGACCTTGAAGAAAGGTGTTTAGAAATAATACACTAGACAAAAATAAAGGAAAAATTTTTAAAGGATGAGCAAAGTTTTGTGACATTGGGACAATGTAAAGTGACCAAGTATCTAGACTATCAGAATTACCAAGAGAAAAGAGAGAATGAAGGATTAGAAAAACCCATTCAACAAAACAATAGATAAAGACTTCTCAAGTTGAGAAAAGAGATTCAGGCATCAAGATCCAAGGAGCTCAGTGATCCCCAAACAGATACAATGCAAAATGTTTTCCCCACAGCACATTATGGTCAGAAGATCTAAAGTCAAAAGATAATGAGAGAATCTTAAGAACAACAAGTGAAAATTGTCTAGATACCTATATATAAAAAAAATTAGACTAACAGCAGATTTCTCAGCAGAAAATTTTCAAGCCTAAACAGAAGGGTTAATATACTAAAAGTGATTAAAAAAAAAAGTAAAACAAACAAATAAACAAAACCAGAAAAACAAACCTGCCACTCATGAATACTATATCCAGAAATACTATCCTTTATAAGCAAAGGAGAAATAAAGTTTTTCCCAGATAAGTAAATATCAAATGAATTCATTACCACTAAATTGGCCCTGTAACAAATGCTCTGGAGAGTCCTAAATTTGGAAACAAAAGAACAGCACTTGCCCTCATAAAAACACACAAATGTAGAGAACTCACTGATACAGCAATCAGATGAACCAGGAAATGAAACTCACCAAACCACATTGACAAACAATGAGAAAAAGAAAGAAACAAAAATAATTATAAAACAACTAGAAGACAATTTAAAATATGAGTGAAACAAAGTCCCACATGTCGATAATAACCTGGAAAAGAAAATTAAATTCTCTACTTAATGGATATAGAAAGGTGGAATGGATAAAAAAAAGGTGAGCCAATAAAATGTTGATGAAAGAAAATTCATCTTACTCATAAAGACATGTATAAACTGAAAACAAAGTAATGGAAAAAGATATCCCACATAAATGAAAAACAAAAGTGAGCAGGACTAGCTATATTTAGATAAAATAAAGAGTAAATCAAAAACATTTAAAAAGGCAAAAGGTCATTATGTAAGGATGAAGGGATCAATCTAGCAGGAGGACGTAACATTTCTAAATATGTACTGCACATGTATCCAATCCTAGAGCATAGAAATCCATAAAGGAAATAGGACTACATATAAAAAGAGAGATACTACTATAATTTGATAATAGTGGAGGACTTCAACACTCCACTGTCAGCATTAGACAGATTATCTAGTCAGAAAATACATAAACACACATTGTATTTTAAAAATTGGACATTAGGCCAAAAACACCTAACCTACATTTACTGAAGATCCTATCCAACAACCGCAGAATATGCATCATTATTTTTATAAACACAAGGAACATCCTCCAGAACAGACCATATGTTAGACCACAAAACAAGTCTCAACAAATTTTAAAAAGTCAAAATAATTTCAAGTATCTTCTTAGACATTGATGGGAAAAGCCTAAAATCAATACCAAGTGTAACTTTGCAAACTATATAATAACATGGAAATTAAACATGTCCCTTAATGATCATTGGGTAAATGGTGAAATTAAAATGCAAATAATTTAAAAAATAAAAATAGAGACACAATATACCAAATATTTTTAAGATATAGCAAAGGTAATGTTAAGAGAGGAAATTATGGCAATTTCCAAATTGAAAAAAAAAATAGAAACATTACAAATGAATGATCTAAGAATGTACCTCAAGGAACAAGAAGAGCAAGAAGAAACTAAATCTGAAATTAGAAAAAGTAAAGAAATAAAAAGGATCAGAGACGAACTAAATGAAATAGAACCTAAAAAAAATTTAAAAAAAACATGCAGAGATTAAAAAAAAAGAAAAGAAAAACTCCCAAAGTTGGTTCTTTGTAAAGGTAAACAAAATTGATAAACCATTAGTAAGACTAACCAAAAAGAGGGAATCCCTGACTAAATAAAATATAAAATGAAAAAGGAGACATTACAATTCATACTACAGAAATGCAAAAGATCATCAGAGATCATTATTCACAACTCTGTGCTAAGAAACTAGGAAAAGGAAATGGATAGATTTCTGGAAACATGCAACCTATCTTACCTGGTCAAATCAGAAAGCAACAGAAAACTCGACTTGACCAAAATAAGTAGCAAGATTAGATTAGCAATAAAAGTACTCCACACAAAGAAAATCCCAGGACTTGATGAATTTATAGCCAATTTCTACCAAACATACAAAGCACTAATACCAATCATTCTGATAATATTTCAATACTTCAAGAGTAGGAGAGTCTCCCTGACTCATACTATAAGTTAGCATCACCCTGACCAAAACCAGTCAAGGACATAATAAAAGAAAACTAGATGTGAATATCCCTGATAAACATAGACACAAAAATTCTCAGAAAATCCTAGCATACTTAATGCAGCAGGACATCAAAAAGGTAATACAGTACACCATGACCATCTGGAATTTATACCAGGGATGCAAGGATTTTTCAATATATAAAAATCAAAAACATGACACATCACATTAACAGAATCAAAGACAAAACACATGATCATCTTTACAGACACAGACAAAGCATTTGATAAAATTCAACATCTGTTTGTGATAAAACTGTCAATATACTACGCATAGAAGGAACACACTTCAAATAATAGAAGTGCCATATATGACAAAACCACAAATAATATATAATACTGAAAGGGAGAAAGTTGAAAGCCTTTCCTCTAAGAATTGGAATAAGACAAGGATCCCTACTTCCACCAGTACTATTTAACAAAGTACTTGAAATCCTAGTCAGAGTAGTCAACAAAGAGACAGAAATATGTTATCCAGTTTGATGTAAGCATTCCAAATTTTATATAAAACTAGCACATTGTACCCCATAAATGTCTTAATGTACACAGCTATAATTTAATAAAAAAATTTTAAAAAGAGATAGAAATAAAAGCCTTCCAAATTTGAAATGAGGAAATCAGATTATGTGTCTTTGCTGATGATATAATCTTTTATCTAGAAAAACCTAAAGAATCTACCAAAACACTCATATTTAATAAATGATATTTTTTATGTTTCAGGATATGAAATAAGTGCACAAGGCACTTCTATGTCAGCTGTGAAAGAAATCAAGAAATCAAACCCATTTATAATAAATAGAAAAAATTAAATACCTAGGAATAAAATTAAGGGGTGAAAGATTTCCACAGGGAAAACTATGAAACACTAATGAAAGAAATTGAAGATTACATAAACAAATAGAAAAACATCTTATTTTCATAGTTTGGAAGAATTAATATCATTGAAATGACCATATTGCTCAAAGCAATCTACAGATTCAAGGCAATCATTATTAATATATTGACTCATTTTTCGCAGTATTAGAAAAAATAATTCTAATGTTCATATGGATCCACAAAGAGCCTGAATTCCAAAGTAATCCTAAGCAAAAAGAACAAATCCAGAAGCATCATATTACCTGAATTGAAAATGGTATATATATATTACAAAGCTATAGTAACTAAAACAGCAAGGCACTGGCATAAAAATTGAATTGTGGAGGAATTAAACAGAATAGAGAACCCAGAAATAAAATCACATATTTTCACCAGTTGATATTTGACAAATCTAACAAGAACTCAGATTAGGGGATGGACACCTTTTTAGATTATGGTGTTGGGAAAATTGGATAGGACCATGCAGAAGAATGAAAGTGGATCCTATCTCTTATCATGTAAGGAAATTAACTCAAAATAGCAGTTTTGTCCATGGGTGAAGAGAAAACGGATTAACCAAAGTAAAGAAATGATAACAAGGATTCTAGAACACAATTGCCCTTGCCCTCTACTAAAGCTGAGTTTTCCCACTTTACTGCTTCACATTGATAAAGGGATTCCAGAACCTCTAATTAGACTATTTTGGAAGAGTGACTGGTATATTTTTCTTTCTGGTTATTTAGATTCCAGTTATTCTTTATTATAAAGTTTATGCATCCTCACCTCTTGAAGACCTATTTTGACAATACTGTTTAATGATACAATCCCAACTTTGAATTGCCACAATTCTATATAAAACTTGTGCATTATAATTTTAAGATATCAAAGTATGGTTCTTATAAAATATATTTAAACAAGTATTCGTGTGCGTTTCCTTTATTTATTTATCTTTTCAAATTAATATGAGGGTACAAATTTTTAGGGTTACATTGTTTTCACTTCTAAGGTAAAGTCGTAGGTGAGCCCTCCATCCAGGGCATGGTGAACACCCTCACACCATCCACATTAGGTGAGATCTTGCCAATTCCCCTCCCTTCTCCCCCTCTCCCCTCACTCTCCTCTCCCTTTCCTCTTGATAAACTATATGTGTGTTTCATCATTTGTGTGGGCATGTAATTGTTAATATATTGGTTTCATATTAGTATTGAGTACATTGGATTATTTTTTCCATTCTTGAGATACTTTACTAAGAAGAATGTGTTTCAAATCCATCCATGAAAACTCAAAAGATGTAAAGTCTCCATCTTTTCTTATGGTTAAATAGTCATCAATGGTATACATATGCCACAATTGGTTAATCCACTCATGAGTTGACATCCATTTAGGTTGCTTCCACAATTTGGTAATTGTGAATTGAGCTGCAATAAACATTCTGTTGCAAATGTACTTGTGGTAAAGTTATTTTTTATTTTTCTGGGTAGATATTAGTAATGGAATTGTAGGATTAGATGGAAGATCAACTTTTAGTTCATTAAGAATTATCCATTCACCATGCATGGTGGCTCATGCATATAATCATAGTACTCAGGGAGGCCAAACAGGTGGATTGCCTGAGCTCACCGGTTGGAGATCAGCCTGAGCCAGAGGGAGACCTCCTCTCTAAAGAAAATAGCCAGGCATTGTGGCCAGCACCTGTAGTCTCAGCTACTTGGGAGGTTGAGACAAGAGAATTGCTTAAGCCCAAGAGTTTGAGGTTGCTGTGAACTGTGACAACACAGCACTCTACCAAGGGCAACATACTGAAACTCTGTCTCAAAAAAAAAAAAAAAGAATTCTCCATACTTCTTCTTTCTATAAAGGTTATATTAGTTTGCAATCCCACCAGTAGTGTAAAGTGTACCCTCCTCTTCACATTCACACCAGTATCGGAAGATTTGGGACTTTGTGACGTGGGGTACACTCACTGGGGTCAGGTGATATCTCAGAGTGGTTTTGATTTTCATTTCTATCATGACTAACAATGATGAGCATTTTTTTATGTGTTTGTGGGCCATTTGTCTTTCATTTTCAGAGAAATTCCTGTTCAAGTCTCTTGCCCACTTATAAATAGGGTTGTTTGCTTTTGGTTTATTGATTAAATTGTGTTCTGTGTAGGTTCTAGTTATCATGCCTTTGTCAGACTTGTAGCATACAAAAATCTTCTCCCATTCTGAAGGCTATTTGTTCTAGCTGTGGTACCTGTAGGTGTACAGAAGCTTTTTAGCTTGATCAAATACCATTTGGGGGGGGGGGGTTGCTACAACTCCCAGGGGGTCTTCTTCATGAAATATTTTCCCAGGCTAATATTTCAAGCATTTTCCCCACACCCTCTTCTAGAATTTTTGTTTCATGTCTTAAATGTTTATCCAGAGAGAGTCAATTTTTGTCAATGGTGAGAGGTGCAGGTCCAGTTAATTAGATGAATTTTTCCCCCCACAGCACAGAAAATATTCTTATCTTTTTTGAATGGCCCATTGAACCTATCAAAATTTTCCATCCATGTTTTAAAATTTAAAATATTTATTTAAGGTAATATTTTTCAAGCTATTGTAAATTTCCTATTTATTAGTTCCACAATTCCAATCTCATAGATATTTTTGACTTAACATGATGTTTTTAAGTATGTAATTAATTTTTAGGAGATATATTTTCAAATGCAATTGAATGTCAGGACCAAACAGATTTTATTTTTTTTTTTTTTTTTTTGAGACGGAGCCTCAAGCTATCCCCCTGGGTAGAGTGCCATGGCATCACAGCTCATAGCAACTTCCAACTCCTGGGCTCAAGTGAGTCTCCTGCCTCAGCCTCCCAAGTAGCTGGGACCACAGGCGCCTGC
>CAUYQV010197180.1:0-30960 GCA_963574575.1 Galagoides demidoff | reverse complement strand
GATTCAACAAATACCTTCAGTTTTAAAGGAAGTCAGACCTATTCAGGGTCTTTCCTTTTGTAGACAGTGTGACCAGACCTATAAATAACAACTGCTAGGCATGGTGGCTCACAGCTATAATCCTAGCACTCTGGGAGGCTGAGGTGGGTTGATTGCTTGAGCTCAGGAAATCAAGACCAGCCTGAGCAAGAGTGAGACTCTGTCTCTAAAAAAAAATAGCTGGTGGCTCGGCGCCTGTGGCTCAAATGGCTAAGGCGCCAGCCATGTACACCTAAGGTGGCGGGTTCGAGTCCAGCCCAGGCCCGCCAAACAACAATGATAGCTGCAACCAAAAAATAGCCGGGCTTTGTGGCGGGCACCTGTGGTCCCAGCTACTTGGGAGGCTGAGGCAGGAGACTCGCTTGAGCCCAGGAGTTGGAGGTTGCTGTGAGCTGTGATGTCAGCGCACTCTACCAAGGGGACAGCTTGAGGCTCTGTCTCAAAAAAAAAAAAATTATTTCAGGTTAATGTGAGGGTACAAACAACCAGGTCACAATATTCGAATTTCTTTTTTTTTTTTTTTTTAGATCATAGCTATGTACAGCTATTTTTTTTGTTGCAGTTGTTTAGCAGGCCCGAGCTGTGTTCGAACCTGTCTGCCTCTGTTTATAGAGCTATGGGCGCTGAGCCATTGGCCCCATTTTATAGGTTGGAGAATTGAACCACCAACAGAGTTAAGTATGTGACTTGGGGCAAGTTACTTAAGTGACTAAACCTGACTCAAACTTGGGTGGTATGAGCCTTAAGGCAGCACTAGAAGCCTCCACATTGCCTCGGTGCCTGTCATTCAGCAGCCAGGGCCTGCCAGAAAACAACAACAACTATAACAAAAAAATAGCCAGGTGTTGTGGCAGGCGCCTATAATCTCAGCTGCTTGGGAGGCTGAGGCAAGAGAATTGCATAAGCCCAAGAGTTTGAGGTTGCTGTAAGCTGTGACTCCACAGCACTCTACTGAGGTAACATAGTGAGACACTGTCTCAAAAAAAAAAGAAGAAACTTCCACACTATTCTTAGTCCTTGGTAGTACACCCTTGGCCACAGTGATGGCAGAGTAGAGACTAGAGTCCGTACCTGCCTCTCATGTTGGTCTGGTTTTCATGACCTCAGGCATACGTCTTGTGTGTCCTAGCCCTTAAAGCTGCCAGCTGCCATCCTACCATTTTCTATTATTGAACCTTTGGTAGGGCCATTGCTTCAGGATAGAGTTTCTAGTAACTCCTCTTCTGCTCCTCCCAGGCAGAACACTGGCCCTTAGGACCCTATCTCTCACCTTATATGTTTCTCAGAGAAAACTTCATTCCCTCTCACCTCCTCTCCCAGGCTGGAGGATTTAGCTGAGAAAAGACTGGTTCCTGGAATATTTGTATCCTTACCAAGATCATTTTGTGTTAGGTGTGTGACATATATTATCTCATGTAACCTTCAACATTATTTCACAGAAAATAACACTGAAGCCCAGAATGGTTAAGTAACTTGCTCACAGTAAGCCAGCCAAACTGATCGCTGGGCCACAAGACAGTGCCTTCAATGCTGTAGGCATGACTCCCACGGCTATGGTGCTGCTGCGGGGGCTTTATGTTCCCAGCACAGCCCCCAAATAGAGCCCAGACATACCAAAGGCCCACAGCAGGTCCCACACCAAAGCAAAAGCTTCAGGCACAGAGGCCACCCTCAGCCCCTGGGCCCTCAAGCAGCCATTTAGGGTACTCTGGGGCTGGGGCAAAATGATAGGACCCTGTCAGGATGGACCCAGAGGCCAGACATTTCCCCAGAGCTCAATGATAAGGCCAGAGAGTTAAGAACTTCTGCTTGCTTCTTCCACTTACCTACTCTTATCTTCTAAATTTCCCATCACAGCCATATTCTTTGGGGTGAGGACAAGAAGTGTTTTCCTGGGCAGCGCCTGTGGCTCAGTGGGTGAGGTGCCAGCCCCATATACTAAGGGTGGTAGGTTTGAACCTGGCCGCGGCCAAACTGCAACAGGCAATAGTTGGGCATTGTGGTGGGCACCTGTAGTCCCAGCTACTCAGGAGGCTGAGGCAAGAGGATTGCCTAATCCTAAGAGTTGGAGGTTGCTATAAGCTGTGACAACATGGCATTCTACCAAGGGTGACAAAGTGAAACTCTGCCTCTAAAAAAAAGAAGTGTTTTCTTTCTAAATATAAAAGCATTACTTGCTTACAGTAAAAATAATTTATAAACAATTCAAGCAATACAGACAAATAGAGAACATAAGTGAAGATCCCCTTTACCTCTTCAAACCCACTCCTCCCAGAGGCAGCTACCACCTTCTGATGTGGAAAGAGTAGGCTTCACAGAGGGATTGGGGGTCCTTTGAAGTATTCCCATTGTGTCCCCCACAGCAAACACTGTAAGTGGCATCTTTGTGATGGCTTCAGAGTCCTTCCAGCCACCTCCTGTTACTGAGAGGTGCTCCCTGGCCCTTTACCCCATGTATTCCAGTTCCAAGAGTGTCCCTCCTCTCATCACCCTGTGGAAATTTCCATTCTTCCCCCTCCCCTTGCCCATGCCATTCAGTTCCCTGCAGCTGACACAGAGGCCTTCCATTGACTTGGCCCATCCTCCCTTGCTGGCATTTGTGGTTATGTAAATTTTTTTGTTGTTGCTTCTGTGGATTGGGGATTGAGGCAAGGTGTCTGCTTTCATCTGGGTTACATCTGGGCAGAGGGGTTTATATAAGTGAAGTCATATTTTACACAGTGCTCAGCAACCTGCTTATTCCACTATTCCACTTAACCTAAAGCATAGACATCTTTCCACATCACCGATAAGAACAGCTGAACTTTAAAAAAAAAAAAAAGACAGAGTCTCACTTTATTGCCCTCAGTAGAGTGCTGTTGCATCACAGCTCACAGTAACCTCCAACTCCTGGGCTTAGGTAATTCTCTTGCCTCAGTCTTTTGAGTAGCTGGGACTATAGGTGCCCACCACAATGCCTGGCTATTTTTTCTTTTGGCCAGGGCCAGGTTCGAACCTGCCACCCTTGGTATATGGGGTTAGTGCCCTAGCCACCGAGCCACAGGCATCACCCAAGAACAGCTGAACTTAGAGAACTTGTGTGGCACCCTTTACATCATCTGTACTGTCTCAATTTGGTAGCCATTAACTACATGTGGCTACTGAGCCCTAGAAATATAGTTAGTGCTGCTGAAGAACGAAATTTTCTTTTTTGTTGTTTTTTTTTTTTGAGACAGAGCCTCAAGCTGTCCCCCTGGGTAGAGTGCCATGGCATCACAGCTCACAGCAACCTCCAACTCCTTGGCTCAAGCAAGTCTCCTGCCTCCGCCTCCCAAGTAGCTGGGACCACATGCACCCGCCACAATGCCTGGCTATTTTTTTGGTTGCAGCCCTCATTGTTGTTTGGTGGCCCGGGCTGGATTCAAACCTGCCACCTTAGGTGTATGTGGCTGGCACCTTAGCCACTTGAGCCACAGGCTTCGAGCCAAGAATGAAATTGTCAATTTTACTTAATTTAAACATAAAAACAAAAATGTTTTTTCCATGAAACACAACTGTTATTTTTTTTGTAGAACTACTCACATATTCCTGGGCCTGTAGAACCCCAGCACCAAGCAAAGGTCCAGGACTGGTTTCATTCACATGCCAAGCCTGAGACCTGTCCCTTCTTCTCATGACTCCTGGCCCAGGCTGTGCTCAGACTTTGCCTACCTCCTTCTGGTTGCTGCCATGCCTCCTCTGCCTTGGTCTCCCTTTCAGCCTCTTCCCTGTCCCACCATTTCTGCAAGATGACACTTTGTATGGTTCATCCAGCAAGTATTTACTGAGCTTCCTTCTGTGTGCCAGCCCCAGGGCTAGGTGCTAGGCACATGATAGCAAGCAAAGCAGGTGGGGTCCCTCTTCCATGAAGCTAACTCTTTATGGGGCAGTCTGACATAAAACACAAAATCCTACCAGTGGCTGCACAATTGCAAACCGAGGTAAGAGTTCTGCTGAAAAAGTACACAGGGAAGAATGAGACTGGCATGGTGTGCGCGTGCAATCTCAGCTACTCAGGGAGGAGGAGTGCTTGAGCTCAGGAGTTTGAGGCCAACCTGGGCAACATAGTGAGATTCCTCTTGCAACAAATAAATAAGAAAGGAAAATAAAAGAATTAGACTATAGGCCCCTGAGGCCAAAACAGAAGTATGGATTAGCCAGAGGGGTGGTCATGTCAGGCAGAGGGGACAGCTTGAGTAAGGAGGCCAGGATGTAAGGAGTGTGGTGAAAGACAAGCCATGAAGTGGAGGGGCATGACGGTACAGGTAAGCACCTGCTCTCCAGGTCACATCTTGCTCCCAGACTTTATGTGGCTCCTTTGGGCTATTATACTCCACAGCCCTTAGCTGGCCTTCAGGGACTATAGCAGAAGGAGAAACCTGAAGATCATCCTTGGCTCCTCTCTTCCTTACCTGCCATGTCCACTCAACAAACATTTTATACAATAGCTATGGTGGCTAGTAACCACATTATGCTCCAAGTATAAACACATCAGGGAACAAAATGGACATGATTCTTGCCCTCTCAGGGGTTATAGTCTCTCTGCAACCTAAATGACTCCTTCTGGCTCCATAGCTGTCACCTTTCCAATCTACCCTATCTTTCACTGTGATCTCCACGGTGGCTTCCTCACTGTCTCCCAGACTCCACACCACGTTCCTGTACAATCTTGTCCACTGCACAGCAGCAAGAGGCAAATTTTAAAGATATAAATCTGTTTTTTGCAAGTCAGCATTGTCCTGCCTGTTGTTCTCGTCCTGGCCCCAAGTCTGTTTCCTTTGTAGCTCTCACAGTCTGTAATTATTGATCTGCTTACTGGTTTAGGTTAAGAAGCTCTGAAAATTGGCCAGGCACAGCAGCTCAGGCCTATAATCCTAGCACTCTGGGAGGCCAAGGTGGGTGGATCACTTGAGCTGACAGATTGAGCAAAAGTGAGACCCAGTCTCTACTGAAAATGAACAACTGAGGCAAGAAGATCACCTGAGCCCAAGGGTTTGAAGTTGCTGTGAGGTATGACACCAAGGCACTCTACCAAGGGTAACAAAGCACTAGATAAAAAACGGGGGGGGGGAGGAGAGAAGGAGGGAGGAAGGGAGAAAAGGAGGAAAGGCGTGCCTGTGGCTCAGTGGGTAGGCCTCCAGCCCCAGCCAAACTGCAACAATAAAATAGCCAGGCATTGTGGCAGGGGCCTGTAGTCCCAGCTACTTGGGAGGCTGAGGCAAGAGAATTGCCTGAGCCCAGGAGTTGGAGATTGCTGTGAGCTATGATGCCACAGCATTCTACCAAGGGCAATAAGTGAGACTCTGTCTAAAAAAAAAAAAAAAAAAAAAAAAAAGCTCTGAAAATTATGGCAGATTAAACACACATATTTAATTCCACTTTCTCCCAAAGCCTCATTAAAATTACAGTAAAGAATTTTTTTTTTTTTAGACAGAGCCTCAAGCTATCACCCTGGGTAGAGTGCCATGGTGTCACAGCTCATAGCAACCTCCAGCTCCTGGGCTCAAGCGAGTCTCCTGCCTCCACCTCCCAAGTAGCTGGGACAACAGGTGCCCGCCACAATGCCTGGCTATCCTTTGGTTTGCAGCTGTCATTGTTGTTTGGTGGGCCTGGGCTGGATTTGAACCCGCCAGCTCAGGTGTACGTGGCTGGCGCCTTAGCCGCTTGAGCCACAGGCACCAAGCCACAGTAAAGAAATTTTGTTGAGTGGTACCTGTGGCTCAAAGGAGTAGGGTGCCGGCCCCATATACCGGAGGTGCGAGTTCAAACCCAGGCCCCGCCAAAAACTGCAAAAAAAAAAAAAAAAAAGAAATTTTGTTTAAGACATAAACCCACTAACACAAGGAGAATGCAGGAGATGACAGAGCACAGCATTTGAAAGGTGGAAAGGAGACAGGTGGTAACAACACAGGAAACTCAAGAAAATGGTACCCTAAGATGGATGTGGTGAAAGAGGAGAACCAACCTAATCTAGATCACAGACTCTGAAAGACTCAGGAACCTCTCTCTCTCTTTCCTCCTTTTCTTCCCTCATTTCCTTCCTTCCTTCCTGTCCTCTCTTTCCTTTCTTTCTTTTCTTTTCTTTCCTTCCTTCCCCTCCTCTTCCTTCTTTCCCTTTCTTTTCTTTCTTTTATTTTCTCTCTCCTCTCTCTCTCTTTCTTTCTTGAGACAGTCTTGGGTGATGCCAAGGGAGTAGGGCACCAGCCCCATATACCAGAGGTGGTAGGTTCAAACCCAGCTCTGACCAAAAAAAAAAAAAAAAGAGAGAGACAGAGTCTCATTTTGTCACCCTCAGTAGAGAGCTGTGGCGTCACAGCTCACAGCAACCTCAGACTCTTGGGCTTAAGCAGTTCTCTTGCCTCAGCCTCCCAAGTACCTGCACAACGCCTGGCTATTTTGTTTGTTTGTTTAGCAGGCCCAGGCTGGGTTTGAACCCATCAGCCCTGGAGCATGTGGCTGGTGCCCTAACCACTGAGCTACAGGTACCCCCCTCAAAAACCACTTTAGGTTGGAGGGAAGGGGTATAAAATAAGGAGGAGCCAAAGATGTTTAAGGATCAAAATTGTTAGGTCCCTGGGACTTCCCCAATCCCAACAGAAACGTAGACATTTGTTCTCAGAGAGGATGAAACAGGATCATTGGAATGAGAGACCACAGGCACACCTGAGGGTATGGGCATCCTCCCCAAATCAAGTGATGAAGTGAACAGATACACTGTGAATGCTGAGAAGCCCTGTTTCCCAATTTGGCCCCACTAGGCTGGCTGACATGGCTTTGCTCCCCAGGCAGGATATCAGAAAAAGTTTTGTCAAAGGAAATCCAACCAGTCCAAGAGGAAGGACATTCTGCTAACATCTTCAGAGAGATACGGGAAGATACTGCATACATGATGCAAAAAGAGGATGTTATTTTAGAAAGAAACAAACATTAACAACAAAAAGCCCTTGGAATGTAAAAATTCAATGGAAGGGCTAGAAGATAAACTTGAAGAAATCTTCCAGAAAGTAGAACAAAGAGAAAAAGAAAAGGAGAGAAAAAGACAATTAGGGGCCTGAACCAGGACACTCAGCATTTAAAAAACAGAAATTACACAAAGGAAAAACATTATAGAAAACACAGGGCCAGGCACAGTGTTAGTACTCTGGGAGATCAAGAGTTTGAGCTTGTGAGCTGTGCCGCCAAAAAAAAAAAAAAAAAGTCCTTCAATTCTGGGAATTTTCTTCAATTTTTTTTTGAGAGAGAGTTTCACTATGTCACTCTCGGTAGAGTGCTGTGATGTCACAGCTCACAGCAACCTCCAACTCTTGGGCTTAAGACAGTGGTTCTCAACCTTCCTAATGCCTAGCCACGAGCCTTTAATACAGTTCCTGTGGGTTGCGGCCCACAGACTGAGAACCGCTGGCTTAAGAGAGTCTCTTGCCTCAGCCTCCCAAGTAGCTGGAACTACAGGTGCCTGCCCCAGCACCTGGCTAATTTTTCTATCTCTAAAACAAATGGGATCTTACTATTGCTCAGGCTGGTCTCAAACTCCAGAGCTCAAGTGATTCTTCCATTTCTGTCTCCCAGAGTGCTAGGATTATAGGCACGAGCCACCTAAGCCCAGTTTTTCAGACAAGGTCTCACTGTTTCCTGGGCTAGAGTGCAGTGGTGTCATCATAGCTCACTGCAGTCTCAAACTCCTGGGCTCACAGCTTCAGAGTAGTTGGGACATGGCGGGGTCTCAAGCTGTTCATGATCTTGTGGCCTCAGGCAATCTTCCCACTTTAGCCTCCCCAAGTGCTAGTATTATAAGCCTGAGCCCAGCCTCCAACTAGAATTTTTTTGAATAGAGATTAATAATTGCTAAACTCCTACAGCCCTTACTTTGTGCCAGGCATTGTTCTAAGGTTTTTTCATATATCCTGTACCCAGTCAAATCATTAAGGGAGGGGGGGAATGAAGAAGTCTGCAGACATACAGGGTCTCAAAATTATTACCTCCAACAGTGTCTTTCCAGAAAACTACTGAATGGAAATAGCCGGGCGTTGTGCCTGGCGCCTGTAGTCCCACCTACTTGGGAGGCAGAGGCAAGAGGATCACCTAAGTCCAGGAGTTGGAGGTTGCTGTGAGCTGTGACACCACAGCACTCTACCGAGGGTGATAGAGTGAGATTCTGACTCTACAAAAAAAAAAACCTACTGAATGGAGTAAATCCCAAGGAATCCCAAGGAAATCCAACATAGGAAAGAGACTAGGAGAATCCCCAGGTGATTGGGAAGGAGATCCCAGGGTCACAGGCAGATATACTCAGATGCTCTAAAAGCCTCAACCCAGGTTCCTGCCATTCCACAACCCCTGTGATTGCTGGGAGCTGCAGGAGGTTGTAGGTCAGCAGAAGCCAGGCTGCAATTAGGTGAGATTGCCCAATGAGATCTCAGAAGAAAGGGTTCTATTCTAAGTCGTCAAGAAAACTAAAAATTGGGGCAGTACCTGTGAGCTGTTCAAGGAGTAGTGCACTGGTGGTGGTGGGTTCAAGGCTGGCCTGGGCCAAAAAAAGAAAGCTGAAAATCCAGTAACTTACTCATTTCTTTTACCAAGCTTAGTAAATTATACCTAAATTTACCCTCAAATTGTATAAGCTTTAAACTGTATAAAAATCTGGATCTTAGCTGGATGCAGTGGCTCCCGCCTGTAATCCTAGCACTCTGGGAGGACAAAGTTGGGGGATCTCTTGAGCTCAGGATTTTGAGACAGCCTGAGCAGAAGCAAGACCCCATCATTACTAAAAATATAAAAATCAGCCAGCTGTACACGAAGGGCGGCGGGTTCGAACCTGACCTGGGTCAGCTAAACAACGACAACTGAAACAAAAAAATAGCCAGGCGTTGTGGCAGGCATCTGTAGTCCCAGCTACTTGGGAGGCTGAGGCAAGAGAATCACTTAAGCCCAAGAGTTTGATGTTGCTGTGAGCTGTGACGCCACAGCACTCTACTGAGGGCGACATGGTGAGACTGTCTCCAAAAAAAAAAAAAAATAGCAGGGCATTGTGGTAGGTGCCTGTGGTCCCAGATACTTGGAAGGCTGAGGCAAGGGGAACACTTGAGCCCAAGTTTGAGGGTGCTGTGGCTATGATGCTACCGCACTATACTGGGGGTAACAAGGTGAGACTGTCTCAAAAAGAAAAAAAATAAATAAATTTGATAGAGTACATGATGTGGTGTGACCACCGCACGGAGACGCACCTCCTTCCCAGCGCCCCCCCCCTTTTTTTTTCTTTGAGACAGTTTCATTTTGTTGCCCTTGGTAGAATACCATGGTGTCAACTTCACAGTAACCTCTAACTCCTGGGGCTTAGGTGAGTCTCTTCTGCCTCCTGAGTAGCTGGGACTACAGGCGCCCGCCCTAATGCCTGGCTATTTTTTTGTTACAGTTTGGCCGGGGCTGGGTTCAAACCCGCCACCCTAGGTATATAGGGCCAGCATCCTACTCACTGAGCCACAGACGCCGCCCCCAGCCCCTCTATTTTTTAAGATTTTTTTTTTTTTGAGACAGAGTCTCATTTATTAACCCTCAGTAGAGTACTTTAGCTTCACAGCTCACAGCAACCTCCCAGTCCTTGGGCTTAGGTGATTCCCTTGCCTCAGCCTCCTGAGTAACTGGGACTACAGGTGCCCGCCACAACGCCCAGCTATTTTGTTGTTGCAGTTTGCCTGGGGCCAGGTTTGAACCTGCCACTCTAGGTATACGGGGCCAGCGCCCTACTCACTGAGCCACAGGCACTACCCTTTTTTTTTTAAGAGACAGAGTCTCACTTTGTCACCCTCAGTGCACAGCCACCTCAAACTCTTGGACTCAAGCGATTCTCTTGCCTCAGAGAGAGAAGTAGCTAGGACTACAGATGCTCGCCACAACACCTGGCTATTTTTTTTTTTTTTGAGACAGAGTCTCACTATATCACCCTTTGTAGAGTGCTGTGGCATTACAGCTCACAGCAACCTCCAACTTTTAGACTTAAGTGATTCTCTTGCCTCAGCCTCCCAAGTTGCTGGGACTACAGGCACCTGCCACAATGCCTGGCTATTTTTTTGTTGTAGTTGTTATTGTTTGTCAGGCCCGGGTTGGGTCTGAACCCTCCAGCTCCAGCGTATGTGGCCGGTGCCCTAGTTGCTAAGCCACAAGCACCAAGCCTGCCCAGCTGGGTTTGAACCCACCAGCCCTGGAGCATGTGGCTGGTACCTCTAACCACTGAGCTACAGGCGCCCAGCCCCAGCCGCTCCTTCAAGGAAGGGCTTGCTGCTCACCTGTGGGGACTATGGACAGCAGAGAGCCTCCAGCTGTCAGCTCCTTCAGGACTGGCCTCAGATGCAGAGCGATACCTTGCCCAAGATCACATCCTTCCCCATGGCAGCCCAACAACAGGTGGCTGAGCCAGACAGGAGTATGAAGGCCTGGCCATTTCAGCTGGGCTTGGCAAACTCTAATCGGCAATACTCACTCCAGAACTCTCTGCCAGGTTGACCTAGGTTTTTTTAGGCCTGCCCTGCAGTTCAACTTCTTCCAACCAATCCGGCTTCCTCCCATTTCCTTTCATAGGTGTTGATCCCTAACAAACATTTCCCCCACCATGTGCCTTCCAGAGAGACCAACCTGAAATATATGATTTGTCCACACTTCTTGAGAAGAAATTCAGATTAACTGGTGGAGACTGGAATACACAAAAACTAAGCAAGTGAGAACAAAGAACAACTATGAACTCCAGGGAAAACAAAAAGTTGTAGAGTCATAGCTTACATATGATAATATAACACAGAACTAACCATAATTATGTTGGCAGTTTGGGGTGATGGGGAAAGAGAGTTAAAACCATCTCCCATAGTAGAAAATCATGAGATAGTGCCTAAAACTGAAATATCAAGAAGTAGCAAAATAAGCACATCTATTTAAAGATATGGAGATAAAGATAAAATATTTATAAATGTAAATGAAAGAGTTGCAAATGGGTGCTTCTGGGAAAGTATAAATAGGGGGCTATCTTTTATTTTCATAGAAAACTCACTAATTCTTGTTACCTCCATAAATTTTGTGTGTTTAACATTGGTTAAAAAAGCAAGAGTGAGGCCCCCATCTCTAAAAAATAGCTGAGCAGAGCAGATGGTGCCTGTGGCTCAGTGAGTAGGGCACTGGCCCCATATACCAAGGGTGGCGGGTTTGTACCCGGTCCTGGCCAAACTGCAACAAAAAATGGCCAGGTGTTGTGGTGGGCAACTGTGGTCCCAACTACTCAGGAGGCAGAGGCAAGAGAATCGCCTAAGGCCAAGAGCTGGAGGTTGCTGTGAGCTGTGATGTCACTGCACTCTATTGAGAGTGACAAAGACTGTCTCTTAAAAAAAATAAAAAATAAAAAATAGCTGGGCATTGTGGCAGATGCCTGTAGTCCCAGCTACTAGGGAGGCAAAATTGCTTGAGTGCCCAAGATTTTGAGGTTGCTGTGAGCTATGACAGCAGAGCACCTACTGAGGGTAACAAAAAGAGACTCTGTCTAAGAAAAAAAAAAAAGAAAAAAAGGATTATGAGCTTCCCAGGGCAGGGACCACAAGAATTTGGTTACTATAAAATCCCCAGCATTCTATATGTAGCAGGTATTCAAAAAGTTATTTGCTCAAGTAATTTATTATTTTTTTTCTTTCTTTTTTTTTTTTTTTTTTTGTGACAGGAGCCTCAAGCTGTCCCCCTGGATAGAGTGCCATGGCATTTCAGCTCACAGCAACCTCCAACTCCTGGGCTTAGGTGATTCTCTTGCCTCAGCCTCCCAAGTAGCTGGGACTACAGGTGCTCGCCACAACATCCGGCTTTTTGTTGCGGTTTGGCCAGGGCTGGGTTTGAACCCGCCACCCTCAGCATAAGGGGCCAGCGTCCTACTCACTGAGCCATAGGCACTGTTACCTGTTATTTTCATTATCCACGAATGTTAATTTTTTTTTTTTTTTGAGACAAAGTCTCACGTTGTAGCCCTCGGTAGAGTGCCATACTGTCATAGCTCACAGCAACCTCAGACTCTTTGGCTTAAGCGATTCTACTGCCTCAGCCTCTCAAGTAGCTATGACTACAGGAGCCCACCACAACGACTGGCTATTTTTAGAGACCACTCTTGCTCAGGCTGGTCTCAAACCCGTGAGCTCAGGCAATCCACCCGCCTCAACCTCCCAGACTGCTAGCACGAATGTTAATTTTAAATACTCATCTTTGTATGCCTCCTTCTGATGATACTGCTTACACACAGCACACGCTTAGGAAAAGCTAGTTGGTTGGCAGAGGCCTTGGTACTTTAGATGGGACCATCCTCATCCACTCCAGGTTATTCAAAGAGCAAGAGCGGGGGAGATGCTGGGTGTTTCCACACCCCTGTCTCAACACGACTTAAGGAAGGCACCAACCGCTCAGCCGTCGCCATGGCAACCTCAACCCTGTTCCCGGAACCAGTTAGGTTCCCGAGAGGGCGGGGTCTCGACGGCAGATTGCCAAGAGGGCAGCTCGTGCGTGGGTCGCCAGGTCCCCTCCAAATTTGAGGAGTTTCCGGGCGCTAAGTAGGCGCTGCTCTTTCCGGCCACAAGGTGGCGTCGCAGAACCAAGCTACGCTTCCCGGACCGGGAAGCAGCAACCCAGTAGGTTGGGCCTCCTGGGCTGCTCCCCAGCTCCTACCAGGGCAGGTCACAGCACCCAGGCCGAGGCTGGGCCCGAAACTGAAAATTACCCAAAACATACTTCCATACCGCCCGTGGGCCTTGCATTCCGGATCCTAAGGCGGACACGTTCCCCTCGCTTACATGACTCGCCCTCCACCCCCATAACCTAGCGTGGGCAGGTCCCGCCCTGCGGTGAAACCGGTGCGCACTTGGCGGACACCTGGCCAACCCACAACTCAGACGCACCCCCACTCCGAGCCCGCAGAACTCAGGCCGAAAGTCTCGTCCAGCTCTCATGTGCGCCGGGCCTAGGGGAAAGGAGGTAGGGGTGGGCCCTAACTCCCCAGGTCCTCTCCACTTCGAGGGAAAGAAAGAAGCATCAGCCTCCGCCTCCCAGGCCCGCGTCTTTCCCCAGCTTCCCCTGAACGATGCCCCCCGACCTCAACCCGGGGTCTCATAGCTGCGGGGATAGCGCCTAAAGACTCGTCCCACAGCCCGAGAGAAGCTGACAGAGCACGCGCGCGCACGTGCCGGCGCAGGACTTTCCTGGGGGCGGGGCCTCTCTGGGGGCGGGGCCGGCGAGCTCTCGTTCTCCCGGCAGAGGAGCGTGAGGCGGCGCGCGAGGTTACGGGAGCAGGAACTATGCGGAAATGGGGGGCTATAGGACTTGGAGGGATAGACATCCGGGAGTAGCTCGGGTGAGCCTGAGGCCGGCTAGTCCTGGGTGCTGGCTCCTGGATTGGATCCCAAATACTGTAACACGACGGGCTGAAGAGGGAAGGAAGAGGAGACAGGAACCCCGCCCATTTTCCTGGCCGAGTTCTTGGAACCAGCCAGGAAATCCTGGGACTCGATCTGGGAGCTAGAACTGGAGGCGACGGTTTTTATAGACATGGGCTGAGAGGGGCCTTTGGTGTGTCAGCGCAGCCATTTCCCCTACATTCCAGGAACTGCCCAAGCTTGTCCTTCCAGTGTGTGGGACTCAGCAGCTGCTTCCCTCCACACTGAAAGGACGGCCCCAGTCTGAGAACAAGGCTGTGTGGTCCCTCAGAGCCCCTCTTTCATCTACAAGATTGGGGCATGGGGCCTGGTGCCCGTAACTCAGTGGTTAGAGCGCCGGCCACATGCACCAAGGCAGGCGGGTTGGAACCCGGCCCGGGCCTGCTAAACAACAATGACAACTGCAACAACAACAAATAGCTGGGTGCTGTGGCGGGCACCTGTAGTCCCAGCTACTTGGGAGGCTGAGGTAAGAGAATCGCTTAGGCCAAAGAGTTTGCGGTTGCTGTGAGCTGTGAGCTGTGATGCTACAGCACTCTACCGAGGGCAACATAGACTCTGTCTCAAAAAAAAAGTTTGGGGGATGGATAGGCTCTGGGACCACAAGCCACATCTAGGAAAATGTCCACCTGGCAGGGCCTTCTCCCTGACCAAGGTTTTTTTTTTTTTTTTTTTTTTTTTTTGCAGTTCTTGGGTAGGCCCAGGTATATGGGGCTGGCACCCTACTCCTTGAGCCACAGGCGCCACCATGACCAAGTGTTCATAGCTCCAACAAACCTTACTCTCCATAAGGGAGGTGCTAGAGTGGTCCCTTGGGGAGGAGTGGGGGACAACCTCAGCTGGCTCCTTTCTTTCACAGCCCTCTAAAGAGAACCTGGGTGATAGCTTGGAGGGCACTTGGGGCTGAAGACTGAGGGAGGCTTTAACGCCTACCTTCCAATCTAGTAGCAGGTTAGAGCTCATACTGCAAAGGGACAGGTGACTGAAGTACAGAGTCCTTGGAGTCCTTCTCTTTCTTTCATTTTTTCTGTTCCACTAGTCCAGCCTTGAAACACCAAGAAACTCTCCCTGCCAGTTTTTCCCTCACCCCACGCCCCAGGTTTGGGGTGTGTGTGTGTGTGTGTGTTTTTTTTTTTAATTGAGACAGAGTACACTTTGTCACCGTTAGTAGAGTGCTATCACATCATAGCTCACAGCAACCTCAAACTCTTGGGCTCAAGCAATCCTCTTGCCTTAACCTCTAGAGGAGCTGGGACTACAGGCACCTGCCACAAGGCTCAGCTTTTTTTTTTAGCATTTATTTTATTTATTTATTTTTGGAGACAGAGTCTCACTTTGTCGCCCTTGACGCTGTGACATCATAGTTCACAGCAATCTTCAACTCTTGGGCTTAACGATTCTCTTGCCTCAGCCTCCCAAGTAGCTGGGACTACAGGTGCCTGCCCCAACGCCTGGCTATTTTTAGAGACAGGATCTCCCTCTTGCTCAGGCTGTTCTCAAACTCTTGAGCTCAAATAATCCACCCTCCTTGACCTGCCAGAGTATTAGGATTACAGGTGTGAGCCACCATGCCCCTGACTTCTCCCAGGTTTTTTAATGTAATGTAAAAAATAATGCATGCATCTTATTTTTTAAAAACCACGCCTTTTTTTTTTTTTTTAAGACGGGTCTTGTTCTGTTTCCTGGTCTAGAGTATAATGGCATGATCATGGTTCACTGTATCCTCCCATACCTGGGTTGGAGTGGTCCTTTCACCTCAGCCTCCTGAGTAGCTAGGACTACAGGATAGCCACCAAATTTTTAAATTTTTTGTAGAGATGGGAATCTGGCTATGTTACCCAGGCTGGTCTCAAACTCCTGACCTCAAGTGATTCTGCCACCTTAGCCTCCCAAAATGGTGGGATTACAGGTGTGAGCTGCTGTGCCTGACCCAGAATCCTTTGATTACAAGAAACTGGGATTATTTGTTTATATAAATTTATTTTTTAATTTTATTTTATTTTTTATTTTTTTTGAGACAGAGCTTCAAGCTGTCCCCCTGGGTAGAGTGCTATGGCTTCACTGCTCACAGCAACCTCCAACTCCTGGGCTCAAGCCAGTCTCCTGCCTCTGCCTCCCAAGTAGCTGGGACCACAGGCGCCCGCCACAATGCCCGGCTATTTTTTGGTTGTAGCTGTCATTGTTGCTTGGCAGCCCGGGCTGGATTCGAACCCGCCACCTTAGGTGTATGTGGCTGGCGCCTTAGCCACTTGAGCCACAGGTGCTGAGCCTGTTTATATAAATTTCTTAACTAGCATGACTTTTTTTTCCCCTCTTTGGTTGCTAAGAAGCTCAGAACCTTTGTGTTTTTTGATCTGTACTTTCTCTTTGTTCCAATTTTCTTAATTATTTACCTTTTTTTTTTTTTTTTTTTGAGTCAGGGTCTTGCTCTGTTGCCTGGGATGGTCTTGAACTCCTGGAGTCAAGCTATCCTGCCACTTAGCCTCCCAAGTGGCTGGAACACAGGATTGTGCCACTGTGCCCCTAGCTAATTATTTACTTTTAGCCCTTAACTTTTTATTATGGAAAATTTCAAACATACATAAAAGTAGAGAGAATAATAAATTGTCATGTACTTGTCACCCACCTTCAGTCATTATCAACATTTGCCAATCTGTTTCATCTACCTCCCCACTTTTTCCTCTCTCTGAAGTATTCTAAACTGAATCTAAGACATCATGTCATTTCACCTGAATTATTTCAGTGTCTGTCTCTAACAGATAGGGCTATTTCAAATACAACTCCAATGCCACTATCACACCTAACAAAATTAATATACGTTCCCTAAAATCATCTAATACCCAGTTCATATTCAAATTTCTTTACTAGTCGGTTTGTTCCAATTGGTATTCAAATTGAGTCTACACATAGTTGATGTGTCTATGAAGTAATTTCATACATTAAGATGGTATTTCAGTGATAGATTTATTAAGTAACTTTTAAAATCTAACAGTTGCACTTTTCTTTCTTTTTGTATGCTATTTATTTGTAGAAGAAACCAGAGCATTTATCTTGTAAAAGTTCCCATATCCCAAAAGACTTGGCTGATTGCTTTCTGGTAGTGTATTTTAACTTGTTTTGTCTGTTGTATTTCCAGTAAACAAAATTAGATCTAGAGACTTGAATAGATTCAGGGGTTTTTTTGTTTGTTTGTTTGTTTTGAGATGGAGCCTCAAGCTATCCCCCTGGGTAGAGTGCTATGGCATCACAGCTCATAGCAACCTCCAACTCCTGGGCTCAAGCGAGTCTCCTGCCTCCACCTCCCAAATAGCTGGGACCACAGGCGCCCGCCACAACACCCGGCCATTTTTTGGTTGCAGCCATCGTTGTTTGGCGGGCCCGGGCTGGGGATTCGAACCCGCCACCTTAGGTGTACGTGGCTGGCGCCTTAGCCGATTGAGCCACAGGTGCCAAGCCTAGATTCAGGTTTAATGTTTCAAGAATACCTTACTGTGGATAGTGCTATGTATTTATTGTTATATCACATCTGGAGACATAAAATGTGTAGCTGACATTTTTACTGATTAATCAGTGGGTTTAGTGCTCTCTTCATTATAAAATTCCCCATCTACCTTTCACCTATTGGTTTGAAGTTTTCCTTATTCATTATTTGATTCTCTTGGGATGTAGTTTGTACAGGAAAGACAGGATAGAGAGGTGCCTGTGGCTCAGTGAGTAGGGCGCCAGCCCCATATACTGAGGGTGGTGGGTTCAGATCCATGCCCGGCCAAACTGCAACAAAAAAATAGCTGGGCATTGTGGCGGGCACCTGTAGTCCCAGCTACTCGGGAGGCTGAGGCAAGAGAATCATCTAAGAGCTGGAGGTTGCTGTGAGCTGTGACGCTATGGCACTCTACCGAGGGGGCCAGAGTGACTCTATCTCAAAAGAAAGACAGGATAAATGCTTGATTCTTCTTATGTGTTTTTTTTTTTGTTGTTTGTTTGTTTGTTTGTTTTTTGAGACAGAGTCTCCCTATGTCGCCCTTGGTAGAGTGCTGTGGTGTCTCGGCTCACAGCAACCTTAGACTCTTGGGCTTAAGCGATTCTCTTCCCTCAGCCTCCCAAGTAGCTGGGACTACAGGCATCTGCCACAAAGCCCGGCTATTTTTGTTGCTGTTGTTGTTGCTGCTGCTGTTGTAGTTGTCATTGTTGTTCAGCAGGCCCAAACCAGGTTTGAACCCACCAGCCCCAGCGTATGTGGCCGGCACCCTAACCACTGAGCTATGAGCCCCAAGCCATCTCTTATGTGTTTTTATAATTTGCTAAACTTGTGGAACAAAGTTTTTAAAAGGTGAGTTTGGTGGCTCACAGCTGTAATCCAAGCACTTTGGGAGGCCAAAGAGCATCTCTTGAGACCTGGAATCTGAAAGCAGCCTGGGCAATGAGATCCTGCCTGCACACACACAAAAAACTTAGCCAAGTGTGGTGCTGTGTACTTGTAGTCCCAGCTACTTGGGAGGCTTAGGTGGGAGTTTGAGACTGACCCCGAGCGATGAAGATGCAACTGTGCCCTAGTCTGGGCAACAGAGCAAGACCCTACCTCTAGGGGGTTAAAAAGGCAGAGCAGGCTCAGCGCCTGCAGCATAGTAGTTACAGCATCAGCCACATACACCAAGGCTGGTGGGTTCTGAACCTGGCCAGGGCCAACTGCAACAAAAAAGTAGCTGGGCATCGTGGCGGGTGCCTATGGTCCCAGCTTCTGGGAAGCTGAGGCAAGAGAATTGCTTAAGCCCAAGAGTTTGAGGTTGCTGTGAGCTATGATGCCACAACACTCTACCAAGGGCAACATAATGAGACTCTGTCTCAAACAAACAAACAAACTAAAAGGCAGAGCACAGGCCTTGAAGTCAGATAAAACTGTTAGCTGTGTGACCTTTGATCCTTCTGAGCCTCAGTTTCCTTAGCTGCAAAATGGAGTTCTTGATCCTTAACTTCCCCAGACCTTCTATAGAATCATATCTAGGGCTCAGAGCCTGTGCTCACTGTTTAGGGTGCCAGCCACATACAACAAGGCAGGCGGGTTCAAACCCAGCCCAGGGCCTGCAGAACAACAATGACAACTGCAACAACAACAACAAAAAGAAATAGCTGGGCATTGTGGCGGATGCCTGTTGTCCCAGCTTTTTGGGAGGCTGAAGCAAGAGAATCACTTACGCCTAAGAGGTAGAGTTTGCTGTGAGATGTGACACCAGGGCACTCTACCAAGGGCAGCATAGTAAGACTTTGTCTCATAAAAAAAAAAAAAGAGAGAGAGAATCATATCGAAGTATAGATCAAGCAATTCCTTGCACAGGAAGAAAAATGTATATATGTTTTGGATTTTTTTTTTTTCATTTTTTTGAGACAGAGCCTCAAGCTCTCGCCCTGAGTAGAGTGCTGTGGCATTACAGCTCACAGCAACCTCCAACTCCTGGGCTTAAGTGATTCTCTTGCCTCAGCCTCCCAAGTAGCTGGGACTACAGGCACCTGCCACAACACCCAGCAATTTTTTGGTTGTAGTTGTTATTGTCTTATGGCAGGCCCAGGCTGGATTTGAATCCGCCAGCTTTAGTGTCTGTGGCTGGCATCTTAGCCGCTTGAGCTATAGGTGCCAAGCCTATATTGTTTTTTTGTTTTTTTGTTTTTTTTTTTTTTTTGAGACAGAGTCTCAAGCTGTCACCCTGGGTAGAGGGCCATGGAGTCATAGCTCACAGTAATCTCCAACTCATGGGCTCAAACAATCCTCTTGCCTCAGTTTTTCTATTTTTAGTAGAGATAGGGTCTCACT
Source organism: Galagoides demidoff (assembly GCA_963574575.1). Taxonomy (NCBI): domain Eukaryota; kingdom Metazoa; phylum Chordata; class Mammalia; order Primates; family Galagidae; genus Galagoides; species Galagoides demidoff. The sequence goes on along the minus strand of CAUYQV010197180.1, from coordinate 11,655 downwards.
CTTATGAGCTCAGGCAACCCACCCACCTCGGCCTCCCATAGTGCTAGGGTTGCAGGTGTAAGCCACCTCACCCAGCCTAAAAATGTATTAATTGAGGAAAATTTAGAGAGTGGGCATAAACCCAAAGGAGGGAATATAAGTCTTGTGAAAAGCATCTAGCACATGCCTGGCATATAGTAGGGTTTTTTAAATTCTTTTTTGATTTCAAATTAATATGAGGCTACAAATTTTTAGATTACATTGTTCTCACTTCCAAGGTAATTAATCCTTGCTTGGCTCTCAGGCTGCACTATCTTAGCATTCCTGGAAGAGAGGAAATTTAGCCAGAGATGACTACAGCCTCAACCCAAGAAAATCCTAGCGTGAGTGAGAAGAGTTGCCCTGGGAAGACAGCGGGAGGTGGATTGCTCTGCTCTTATAAATTGAAGTTAGACAGACCTAAAGAAATCATATAAAGTTCTTGGGAAAAATCATATAAACTCCCTGAACCAGAGTTATTCACCCATAAGAGAGAGGTAGTTAACGCTGATCTGTCAGGGTTTTAAGGACCATATGAAATGTGACTGAGATATGTCTACCACAGTGCTAACTATTAGGAGGTGCCTGTGGCTCAAAAGGGGAGGGCGCCAGCCCCATATGCTGGAGGTGGCAGGTTCAAACTCAGCTCCGGCAAAAAAAAAAAAAAAATAGGAATTAGCTCGGATCTGAGTCCCCTTCTGAACACTTGTCACATCGAATGATACAATTGTCTCCTATCAATGAGGGGGTTTATGAGGTGTGGCTTGGAACCTAGCTTTCTCACAAAGCTCCTAAGGGAACTGGCAAACTTATTCCTCTCTGGGGCTTGGATTCTTCTTTGTGAAATGGCCAGATTAGCAGTCCAAATTCAAATGCCGACAGGAGCATGCAGGTCACACAGATAAATGACATAGGTGTGGAGTTCAGACAATAGGGACTGGTGGGGTCTGATGAGCCTCATCTAGAAGAGGAAGTGGCCCTGTTCCTGGTAATAGTTCCAGAACAGGAATGAAGTCCAGCTGGCCATGTTTTTAGAGAAGCTGGAAGTCTGTATTTTAATTTTAAAATGATTGCAAATGACCAGGCACAGTGGCTCGGGCCTGTAATCTTAATGCTCTGGGAGGCCAAGGCTAGCAGCTAGCAGATTGCTTGAGCTCAGGAGTTCAAGACCAACCTGAGTAAGACCAATTCCCCATTTTTATTTATTTGTTTTTTGAGACAGAGTCTCACTTTGTCACCCTTCGCAGAGTGCTGTGGCATCATAGCTTGCAGCAACCTCAAACTCTTAGGCTCAAGAGATTCTTGTGCCTCAGCTTCCTGAGTAGCTGGACTATAGGTGCCCACCACAAAGCCTGGCTATTTTTAGAGACAGGGTCCCATTCTCGCTCAGGCTAGTTTCAAATGCCTCGGGCTCCCAGAGTGCAAGGATTACAGGCGTGAGCCACCATGCCTGGCAAGACCCCATCTCTAAGGATAGCTAGGTGTTGTGGCAGGCACCTCCCAGCTACTTGGGAGGCTGAAGCAAGAGGATCACTTGAGCCCAGGAGTTGTGGTGAGCTACAACACCACAATACTCAACCCAGGGTGACAAAATGAAAAAAAAAAAATGATGGCAAGTACTTTGAGATATTTAACCACCTGTGTAAACCAACCAAACAAAGTGGTTTATTGCACTTTGCTTGATTTTGCTTCCTGGATATTTTGTTTTTAACAAACTGAAGGTTTATGGCAACCCTGCCTGAAGCAAGGCTACCAGCACCATTTTCCCCAATAGCATGTGTTCATTGTGTGTCTACATCACATTTTGGTAATTCTCATGATATTCAAATTTTTCATTATTTTTTAAAGCACAAAATGAGGCTTATGGAGGGAGAGCAAGATAGGTTTTTAGGGCAATAACAATATACATTTACCACAGATGATGAATGGGCTCCCTGTCAACAAGAGGCCAAACTTTTTCAGTATTATTACATCTGTTACAGTAATCTGTGATCAGTGATCTTTGATGTTTCTTTTTTTTTGAGATAGAGCCTCAAGCTGTCGTGGGTAGAGTGCTATGGCATCACAGCTCACAGCAACCTCCAACTCCTGGGCTAAAGTGAGTCTCCTGCCTCTGCCTCCCAAGTAGCTGGGACCACAGGCACCTGTGACAACACCTGGCTATTTTTTTTGGTTGCAGCCATCGTTGTTGGGCAGGCCCGGGCTGGATTCGAACCCGCCACCTTAGGTGTATGTGGCTGGCACCTTAGCCACTTGAGCCACAGGCGCCAAGCCGATCTTTGATGTTTCAATTGTAATTGTTTTGAGGCACCACAAACTGTGCCCATATAGGATGGTGAACATAATAAATGTGTATGTTCTGACTGCTCCACCGACTCACCTTCTCAGGCCTCCCTATTACTTAAGATACAATAATACCGAAATTAGGCCAAGGCCAGATGCAGTAGTACAGGCCTATAGTCCCAGGTACTCGGGAGGCTGAAGCAGAAGAATCCCTTGAGCCCAGGAGTTTAAGGTTGCAGTAAGCTGTTATGAGACCACTGCATTTCAGCCTAGAAAACAGAATGAGACTCTGTCTCAAAAATAAATAAATAGGTTGGTCATGGTGGCTCACACCTGTAATCCTAGCACTCTGGGAGGCTGAGACAGGTAGATTGCTGGAGGTCAGGAGTTCAAGACCAGCCTGAGCAACAGTGAGATGTCTTTAAAAATAGCGGGGCATTATGGTGGGCGCCTATAGTCCGAGCTACTTGGGAGGCTGACATAAGAGGATCACTTGAGCCCAGGAGTTGGAGGTTGCTGTGAGCTATGACACCATGACACTCTATTGAGGGCAACAAAGTGAGGCTCTGTCTTAAATAAATAAATAAGCCAGGCCAGGCCCAGTGGCTCATGTCTGTAATCGTAGCACTTTGGAAAACTGAGATGGGAGGATCATTTGAGCTCAGAAATTTGAGACCACCCTGAGCAAGAGTGAGATCCTGTCTCTATCAAAAAAATAGAAAAAAATTATCTGAGTGTAATGGTGCATGCCGGTAGTCCCAGCTACTCAGGAGGCCATGGCAGGAGGATCCCTTGAGCCCAGAAGTTTGAGGCTGCAGAGAGCTATGATGATGCGATTATACTCTAGCCCAGGGGACAGAGCAAGACCCTACATCAATAAATAAATAAATAAAATAAATATAATTCAGAAATTATTCAAAGAATTTGTTAAAAAAGAAATTAGGTCATTTAAATAACTGTACAATGGCCTTTAACTGTCAAAGTGAAAGAAATGGTCACATGTCTCTCAATTTAAATCAAAAGCTAGAAATGATTAAGCTTAGCGAGTAGGCATGTTGAAATCTGAGATAGGTAGAAAGCTAGGCCTCTGTGTCGAACAGGCAGCTGTGAATGCAAAGGAAATTTTCTTAAAGTAAATTAAAAATGCCACTCTAGTAAATGCATGAATGATAAGTGAAACAGCTTGATTGCTGATAGGAGGAAAGCTTGAGTGGTCTGGATAGACCAAACTACCACAATATTCCCAAGGCTGAGAGGTGAGGAAGCTATAGATAAAGTTTGAAGCTTACAGAGATTGGTTCATGAGGTTTAAAGAAGAAAGTCCTCTTTATAACGTAGAAGTGAGAGGTAAAGCAGCAAGTGCTAATGTACTTTTTTTTTTTTTTTTTTTTTGAGACAGAGTCTTACTCTGTTGTCCCAGGATAGAGTGCTGTGGAGTCAGCCTAGCTCACAGCAACCTCAAACTCCTGGGTTGAATCGATCCTCCTGCCTCAGCCTTCAGAGTAGCCGGGACTACTCCTGAGTAGCTGGGTCTAAAGGCATGTGCCACAGTCCCTGGCTCATTTTTCTGTTTTAAGTAGAGATGGGAGTACTGCTCTTTCTCAGTCTTGAACTCCTGCGCTCAAGCAGTCCTCTCGCCTCCACCTCCCAGAGTACTGGGATTATAGGTGTGAACCACCTCAATCCAGCCAGTGCTAACGTATTAATATGTGTGAAAGGTGCAGCAAATTGTCCAGAAGATTTAGCTAAGACCATTGATGAAGATGGGTATACTCAACGACAGATTCTCAATGCGGATAAGTTAGCCCTTTTTTTTTTTTTTTGAGATAGAGTCTCAAGCTGTTGCCCTGGGTAGAGTGCTGTGGTGTCACAGCTCACAGCAACCTCCAACTCTTGGGCTCAAACAATCATCCTCTTACCTCAGTTTTTCTATTTTGGTAGAGATGGGGTCTCACTTTTGCTCGGGCTGGTCAGAACCCGTGAGCTCAGGCAATCCACCCACCTCTGCCTCCCAAAGTGCTAGGATTATAGGTGTGAGCCACTGTGCCCAGACAGCTTTATTTTTATTATTATTTTTTTTTTAGAGACAGAGTTTCACTTTGTCGCCCTCGGTAGAGTGTCACAGCTCACAGCAACCTCCAGCTCTTGGGCTTAGGCAATTCTCTTGCTCCACTTCCCAAGTAGCTGGGACTACAGGCACCCACCAGAACGCCTGGCTAATTTTTTTTTTTTTTTTGCAGTTCTTGGCCGGGGGAGAACCGGGTTTGAACCTGTCACCTCCAGTATGTGGGGCCAGTGCCCTACTCCTTTAAGCCACAGGCACCACCCACACCTGGCTATTTTTTTTTTATTGCAGTTTGGCTGGGGCTGGGTTCAAACCCATCACCCTCAGTTTATGGGGCCAGCACCCTACTCACTGAGCCACAGGCGCCGCCTATAAGATAGCTTTATATAGGAAAAAGATGCCATCTATGACTTTCATAGATAGAAAGGGGAATTCAGTGCCTGGTTTTAAAGCTTTAAAGGACAGGCTGACTCTTGTTAGGGGCTAATGCAGCTGGTGATTTGAATTGAAGCCAATGCTATTTATCATTCTGAAAACCCTAGGACCCTTAAGAATTATACTAAATCTAGGGTGGTGCCCATAGCTCAGTGTGTAGGGTGCCAGCCACATACTCAGAGGCTGGCAGGTTCAAACCTGGCCTGGGCCAGCTAAAACAACGACAACTGCAACAACAAATAAAATAGCCAGGCATTATGGCAGGCACCTGTAGTCCCAGCTATTTGGGAGAATCACTTAAGTCCAAGAGTTTGAGGTTGCTGTGAGCTGTGACACTACAGTACTCTAACCGGGGTGACAGCTTGAGACTCTGTCTCAAAAAAAAAAAAAAAGAATTATGCTAAATCTATTCTTCCTACACTCTATAAAGGGAACAGTAAAGCCTGGATGACAGCACATCTGTTTACCTCATGGTTGACTGAATATTTTAAACCCACTCTTAAGACCTACTGCTCAGAAAAAAAGATTCCTTTCAAAATATTACAGCTCATTGAGAATGTACCTAGTCACCCAAGAGCTCTGATGATGTACAAGGAGATTAATATTGTTTTCATACTTACTAAAAAAATACCCATTATGTAACCCATGGATCAAAGAATAATTAGACATTCAAGTCATATTATTTTAAGAAATACATTTTGCAAGGAAATAGCTGCTATAGATAGTGATCCCTCAGATAAATCTGGACAACATAAATTTAAAATTTTCTGGAATGGATTCACCATTCTAGATGCTTTTAAGAATATTCATGATTCATGGAAGGAGGTCAAAATATCAACATTAACAGGAGTTTGGAAGAAGTTGATTCCAACCATCACGGATGATTTTGAGGGGTTCAAGACTTCAGTGAAAGAAATAACTGCTAGATCTCTCTAACAAGAGAACTAGAAGTGCAGCCTGAAGATATGACAGAATTGCTGTAATCTCATGATAAGATCTTAATGGTTGAGGAGTTGCTTCTTATGAATGAGTAAAGAAAGTAGTTTCTTGGTCTGGGCATGGTGGCTTACACCTGTAATCCTAGCACTCTGGGAGGCTGAGGCAGGTAGATTGCCTGAGCTCAGGAGTTCAAGACCACCCTGAGTCAGAGCGAGACCCCTGTCTCTAAAATATATATATATATATATATCGGGTGTTGTGGCAGGTGCCTGTAGTCCTAGCTACTTGGAAGGCTGAGACAAGAGGATCACTTGAGCCCAAGAGTCTGAGGTTGCTGTGAGCTATGATGCCACAGCTAGGGGTGATAAAGTGAGACTCTCTCTCAAAAAAAAAAAAAAAAAAGAAAAGAAAGAAAAGGGTTTCTTGAAATGGAATCTACTTCTGATGTGAACATTGTTAATCTTTATGAAAGATTTAGAATATTATATAAATTTAGTTGATAAAGCAGCAGCAGGGTTTGAGAGGCTTGGCTCCAATATTGGGTGGGTTTTTTTTCCATATTTGCTGTTATTTATTGATTCCCTTCTAAAAAGGCCTACCTTGACAAAACTGTTACAGTTTCAGAAATCAGCTCTAGAGTGTACCTCAGCGCAAGTCCCTGTTAACTACAAGTTACACTGGACAGAAAGAAGCCCAGAGCTGCCAGTGCAGTTTGGCTGGTGACAATAACCAAAGATTCTTTACAGCAATGGATATCATGTGGGAGGGAAGACACACTTGGACACAGACACAGGAGATCATCTGTGAGGGCTGTGAGCTCAGGACTGGTGTGAGGCAGACTGGCCACTCACGGACAGCCACACTAACTCCAACCTCTGTGGTCCAGCACATGCTCTGGGTGTGGCTATGAGCCACACTGGGACAGCCCATCCACACACAGCACCTTGGCTGGTGGGTGGAAGGGCCTGTCACCCACCCCCTGCAGGACTGTGCTGGGAGACCTGACTGCTGCTGCCCTTCGGCTGCACAGGCTCTTGGGGCCTGGACCCCAAGAGCCCTGCCTCCCCTCTGCCCTTGACACATGGTAGAGGAGGAGGGAGGGAGCCATCTTCCTGTGGCTTCTCACATCAGTGTTTGCCACTCTTGGTTGCAACCGTGAAATTAGGCTTATAGGTCACAACCAGCCTGTGTTATGATGTAGAATAAAATAGAAAACATTAAGAGGTATAACACATAAAAAAGGAAAGAATTCTCTCATAAAAGATTTTAGTTACACATATGTGTGAACTACATGCTCAAAACATCACCAGGCCAGCCAGGGTGTCTAGGCTATTTCCTCGGTTTCCCCAACAACACGTGACTTGGCATTCCTTGCAGAAGCAAGCAGGCTTGCTACATATTCTGTGGCATTTTTCAGTGACCCAAGTGATTTTTTTTTTTTTGAGACAGAGTCAAAAAAAAAAAAAACTCACTCTGTCACCCTCAGTAGAGTGCTGTTGCATCATAGCTCACAACAACCTCAAACTCCTGGGTTTGAGCAATTCTCTTGTCTCAGCCTCCTAACTAGCTGGGACCACAGGCAAACACCACAATGCCTGGCTATTTTTGTTTTTGTTGTTGTTGTAGCTGTCACTGTTGTTTGGCAGGCCCCAGGCCAGGTTCAAACCCGCCAGCCCCGGTGTGAGCTATAGGTGCTGAGTCAGGAAATTAAAAATTTTGAGCACTATATTAAGGAGGGTTTTTTTTTATAAAGACAGAGTCTTGCTCTATCACCCTCGTTAGAGTGCCTTGGTGTCACACAGCTCACAGCAACCTCCAACTCCTGGGCTTAGGCAAATCTCTTGCCTCAGCCTCCCAAGTAGCTGGGACTATAGGCACCCACCACAACTGGCTGTTTTTTTGTTACAGTTTGGCCAGGGCTGGGTTTGAACCTGCCACCCTTGGTAGATGGGGCTAGCACCCTACTCACTGAGCCACAGGTGCTGCCCTATAGTAATGAGTTTTATACTGATTATTTCATTTAGTCATCACCACAACTAACAGAACACTGTGAGGATTGTTATTATTTATCCTATTTCAGATAAGAAAACTAGGGCTAATAAGGTCAAATCTTGTATCCTACATCACCAACTTCATAAGTACCAAAGCCCTAATATTCCCTCAATAAAAGAGAGCTACACTCACCACCACCACCACCACACCTACCTCCCCTCCCCCGCTGAAAATGAAGGTTTTAGTTTAAGTCTTTGTTCTCTGTACTGAGATCCAGAAAGATGTCTATTATCTGAACTTTCCCTTAGCCTTTCCTGGGTACATTCTCTGGTACATTCTCTTTTCTCTCCATTATCTTATCCCTATTATCCGCATTTGACAGAGAAAAAAATAGCAAAAAGTAACAAATAAGAAAATGACAACACTAAGACATGAGTAAGGCAAAAAAATATAGACATTTAATTGTTAATACTGGTAGTAGTCAAACATTATGATGTTGACCGTTAACATAGGAAAGAGAGTAAAAGGAAAAATGTAAGGAAAGAATAATCCAATTTAAGAATGTCAAACACACACACCCAAAAAAAGAAAAACAAAAAAAAAGAATGTCAAACATTTTGGTGTTAAGTCCCCGGGCATGTTTAAATTTAGGCTTAAATTTATTAGCCTAAAGGTAGACCACAAGAAACAGCAGTTTCTACTACTGTAAAAATGAGGATACAAAAGGTAACAAATGCATTGTTTGTTGCTCAACGAACCATTATTAAAACTCAAGTCAAAGGGTGGCGCCTTTGACTCAGTGGGTAGGGCACCAGCCCCATATACAGAGGGTAGTGGGTTTGAACCTGGCCCAGGCCAAACTGCTACCAAAAAAATAGCCAGGTGTTGAAATGGGAGCCTGTAGTCCCAGCCAGCTACTTAGAAGGCTGAGGCAAGAGGATTGCCTAAACCCAAGAGTTGGAGGTTGCTGTGAGCTGTAACATTACAGCACTCTACTGAGGGCAACAAAGTGAAACTCTGTCTCAAAACAAAAAACAAAAAATCGGGTGGCACCTGTGGCTCAGTGAGTAGAGCACTGGCCCCATATACCAAAGGTGGTGGGTTCAAACCTGGCCAAACTGCAACCAAAAAAATAGCCAGGCGTTGTGGCGGGCGTCTGTAGTCCCAGCTACTCGGGAGGCTGAGGCAAGAGAATCACTTAAGCCCAGGAGTTAGAGGTTGCTGTGAGCTGTGTGACGCCACGGCACTCTACCAAGGGCTACAAAGTGAGGCTCTGTCTCTACAAAAAAAAAAACCCTTAAGTCTCCTGTTTCTAACTTTAGGACTCACCTCAGCTCTTTTATAAAATGGCCAAAGCATTATTTAAGCTCCTAAAGAAATATTCATATCCCAAGTTCATATTCTACATTAACAAATTTCTCAGAAATGCTAAGTCTGCTACCTATGTGCCAAATCAACACGTTACCCCACCATCATGTTTTTTTTGTTTTTTTTTTTTTTTGAGACAGAGTCTCAAGTTGTCACCGTGAGTAGAGTGTTGTGGTGTCACAGCTCACAGCAACCTCCAACTCTTGGGCTTAAGCAATTCTCTTGTCTTAGCTTCCCAAACAGTTGGGACTACAGGCACCTGCCACAAGGCCCAGCTATTATTTTTTTGTTGTTGCAGTTGTCATCACTGTTGTTTTAGCAGGCCTGGGCCACGTTCGAACCCACCAACTTTGGTGTATGTGGCCAGCACCCTATCCACTGAACTATGGGCGCCGCCCTTTGTTTTGTTTTTTTTTTGAGACAGAGTCTCAAGTTGTTGCCCTCAGTAAAGTGCCATCGCATAATCATAGCTCACAGCAACTTCCATATCTTGGGCTCAAGTGCCTCAATTTTCCTATTTATTTATTTACTTATTTATTTATGCCAGAGTCTCACTTTGTTGCCCTTTGTAGAATGTTGTGCCTTCATAACTCACAGCAACCTCAAACTCTTGGACTTGAGCAATCCTCTTGCTTCAGTCCCCCGAGTATCTGGGACTACAGATGCCTGCCACAACCTTTAGTTATTTTTAGAGATGGGGTCTCCCTCTTGCTAAAGCTGGTCTAGAACTCCTGAGCTCAGGCAATCCACCCACCTCAGCCTCCCAGAGTGCTAGGATTACAGGAGCCACAATGCCTGACCACCACCATCAAGTTTCATTTTCCTTTTTTCTTTTTTTTTTTTGTTTTTTGAGATAGAATCTTTCTTTTTCTCCTGGGGTGCTCCTGATAGCTCACTGCAACCTCAAACTCCCAGGCTTGAGCCATAATCCTGCTTTAGCATCTGAGTAGCAGGGTGACTATGAGCAGGTACCACCCTACGTGGTTAATTTTTTGGTTTTTATAGAGATGAAGTCTCACTCTTGCTTAGGCTGCCTATTGTTCATGTCTGGGGCAGAGTTCTTTTTGGAACTTGGTGCTTGGATCACTTGAACTCCTGGACTCAAGTAATCCTCCTGCCTCAGCCTCCACAAGTGCTAGAATTACAGGTGGCCTGAGCCAACTGTACAGGCCTCATTTCCCTTCTAATAAATAACACAGTATTTACTTTGTGCTAAGAGGTAAGCAGGAAAGCAGACAGAAAGATATTGGCCCATTAATGGCTTTAAAATGAACAATTAAAGCCTCAAGTCCATTCTAGTTTTCTATGTATATTTTATAAATGCAAAGTCTCACTTATAAGTAGACAAATATCTCATTATTTGTCAGCTAATAAAAGACATTCCCTTGTAGAATACTTTTCCTCCACAGTATAGTGCTCAAGGAATGGGAGAAATAATAGGATTAAAATTTATAGATATTTTCATGTTTTATTTAAGAATAAGTAAGGCCTCAGAAAAGTAAGATTTAATAGGCAATGGAATCTAAGCTACTATTTAGATTTAGATAGCACTTGAACTCTAACCAGAACCTTATTTTATTGAACTGTTTCTAAATACTTCATATAGCCTATAAAGAGTTGCGCATACCAATGATACCTTTCCTAAGGCTTAGATTTGAACACTTCCACAGGTGGTGTTCAATAGAGATAAGGATACCGCTGGCCAAAAATACAGAATACTCCAAAGTAGGGTGCATAAAGATGAACTAAATTTTTATCAGCAAGCCATGAAAAATTTTCATCAATAAGCCATGAATTGGTCCTTGTACACACATTAATCCAATCTAGATTTGTTAAAACTACTGTAAGGCCGGGCTTGGTGGCTCACACTGTAATCCTAGCACCGTGGGAGGCCGAGGCAGGTGAATTGCCTGAGCTCAATAGTTAGAGACCAGCCTGAGCCAGAGCAAGATCTCATCTCTAAAAATAGCTGGGCATTATGGCAGGTGCCTATAGTTCCAGCTACTCTGGAGACTGAGGCAAAAGAACTGCTTGAGCCCAAGAGTTTCAGGTTGCTGTGAGCTGTGGTGCCATAGCACTCTACTGAGGAGACAAAGTGAGACTCTGTTTCAAAAAAAAAAAGTAACTAGACACCGTGGAATAACTACACCGAGTTCTGTCCATAAAATGGGGAAGACTTTACTCTCCTTTTCCTGAACAAAGTACAGTTTAAGTTTTCTTATATGAATGCTGAATTGTACATGGACTCCTACTTAAAAACAAATAATTTTTTTTCTTCTATGTTAGTCATTTGGCTTCATTACTAAAGACAGACTGAGATCACAACAGGCTTTTATTGTTCATGTCTGGGACAGAGTTCTTTTTGGAACTTGGTGCTTGGTGTTTTTATTTCACCATAAAACTTATATTTTATGTGGTCTCAAGACTCGTTAGGAAAAAAAAAATGTATTTTAGAGACTGGGTCCAGTGCCTCATACCTATAATCCTAGCACTTCAGAAGAATCAGTTGAGCCCAGGAGTTCAAGCCTGCAATGAGTTATGATCCTGCCCCTGTA
>CAUYQV010197177.1:0-12401 GCA_963574575.1 Galagoides demidoff | reverse complement strand
ATAGCAACCTCCAACTCCTGGGCTCAAGCGAGTCTCCTGCCTCCGCCTCCCAAGTAGCTGGGACCACAGGTGCCTGCCACAACGCCGGGCCATTTTTTGGTTGCAGCCATCATTGTTGTTTGGCGGGTCCAAGCTGGGGATTCGAACCTGCCACCTTGGGTGTACATGGCTGGCGCCATAGCCGATTGAGCCACAGGCGCCGAGCCAGACCTTGTATAATGTCACATATTCTATATTCTTTCCTGTCTGGCTTCACTCATTCAAACTTAGGCCTCTAACAGAGATCCAGGTTGTTGCATTTGGCAGTGGGTGGTTCTTGTAGCCAAGTAGTATCCATCGCACGACAGTCCACAATTTGTGCATCCGTTCTTCTGTCGTGGACAGTTTGGTTATTCACCATTTGTGCTATTCTGCATGTAGCTGTGAATGTTCCTACGGCCACCTTTCAGGCCTGGGTTACTCTTGGGTCTTCTTAACAATGCTTCAGCTGTGAGAGGAACCGCTCCACATCCATCGTCATAAGCTCTGGGATGGTGGAGCAGGGCCAGTGGCCATTCACTAGAGTATCCCTTCAAGAAAAAGGCAACTTCCCTGTTACCCTCCACCTTCCCCGTATCCTCACCTGGAATGAGGGTCTGGTGCCTGCCGATACGGCAGCCATGGCCTGATAACAAGAACAAAGGGAAGGCAGAGTGGAAGCAAGGAGCAAGCCAGGTCTCCCTGAGCTAGAGCCTGACGCCTGCCCTGGACTGCCCACCTTCAGACAGGCCCCCAGAAAGAGGGAAAAGAACGGAGAAACAGACGAGCAGAGAAGGGCAGAGCTGAGGCTGGGAAGGTCCTGGTGGGCTGGAGTCTAGTCCCAGATCCCTCCTGAGACCCCACCACTTCCCGCCCCTGTGGCTTGTAATGAACCTGCGCCTTCTCCCTGGTCTGCAGTGATCATTACTTGATTTCTATTACTCCAACCAAGGATCTCTCCTAAGTCCGTCCTTTGTCAATAACTCATCAAGAAAAGGTTTAGGCTTGGCACTCGTAGCACAGTGGTTACAGCGCCGGCCACATGCACCTAGGCTGGCAGGTTTGAGCCTGGCCGGGCCTACTTAACAACAGTGACGACTGCAACAAAAAATAGCCAGGCGTTGTGGTGGGGTTTGAAGCCAGCCCAGGCCTGCTGAACAACAACTACAAGAAAAAAAAAAATAAAGAAAATAGCCAGGCGTTATGGCGGGCACCTGTAGTCCCAGCTAGTTGGGAGACTGAGGCAAGAAAATCACTTAAGTCCAAGAGTTTGAGGTTGCTGTGAGCTGCAATGTGATAGCACTCTACTGAGGGTGACATAGCGAGACTCTGTCTCAAAATAAATAAATAAATAAAAATAAATAACATAGACCTGATAACCTCCAATTTGTAAGAAGTAAGCACCCACCCAACATGTGATTTTGGTCAAGTTACAGGAGCTCTCTGAGCCATTTTTCTTTTTCTTTTCTCTCTCTTTTTTTTGAGACAGAGCCTCAAGCTGTCCCCCTGGGTAGAGTGCCATGGCTTCACAGCTCACAGTAACCTCCAACTCCTGGGCTCAAGTCAGTCTCCTGCCCCAGCCTCTCAAGTAACTGGGACCACAGGCGCCTGCCACAACGCATGGCTATTTTTTTTTTTTTTGGTTGCAGCTGTCATTGTTGTTTGGCGGGTCCCGGCTGGATTCGAACCTGCCACCTTAGGTTTATGTAGCCGGTGAGCCCCGGGCACCGAGCCTCTGAGCTGGTTTTTTTACTGGCTAAATGGTGATAATACCTAGTGTGCAGAGTTTCTTATGGGCTAAACACAGTAATACATGTACCAGGCTGGCAGATAATTAGTATTCAATAATGACAGGAATTTTTTAAAGGCAAAGTATGCATTTTACATATATTAGAAAGACTTACCTTGAAAGTGATTTTTCTGGGCGGCACCTGTGGCTCAAAGGAGTGGACACTGGCCCCATATACCAGAAGTGGTGGGTTCAAACCCGACCCCAGCCAAAAACTACAAAAAAAAAAAGTGATTTTTCTATTTAATAGGCATAACTTTAGTTGGGGTCAGGGGAGAGAGTGAGAAAGACACAGTCACTTTATTTCCTAGGGAGGCCATATGGTAGGCCATCAACGTATACTAGTTCAAACTTGGAGTCTTGCAAGCATTATTTTTAAGTAGCAATAAACCACCGGAAAAAAATTATGTGTTAGCTAAATGATATCCTCAAAGTAAGATTTCTGAAATTTATAGGCACTGTGAAAAGGGACTGGCAGCCCAAAGCTGCTCCAAGCTTCACTTGCCAGAGCTTGGGGACAAATCGGGCGACTCAGAACAGCAGATGACCCTGCAGCCCACATGCCTCCTGCTTTCATGTCAGCCCCAGAGGCCTCGTGCTGTCTCTGAGCTAGAAAACCACAGGCACAGGCCTGCTCTTCGTCGTGGGCCACCATAACTTCAAATACAAGACGGCGCTCGACGAGCAAACAGATCCAGATGGACAGCTCTCCCGAAGCCAAACCCACACCCAGGACACAGATTTCTAGAGAAAAATGCAGCCAAGACAGATACAAAAACAACCCAGGGAACAAAAACTCCCAGTCACCATAAAGTCATCCCTCCCTCTGCTGCTCAGAATTGAGGACCCCGGGTGAGGGATAAGGACAGGCAGTGTACTTGGGTGGGAAAGGATCTCAAGCCCAGGACTAAAGCTCAAGAAGTCTGCAGGGGAGCCAGGGGAGCAGGGCTCAGCAGAGGACAGTGATGTCGGGGGGAGGTGTCTCCCCCCAGCATGCTCTACCTCCCTCTGTATTCCTCAGTACGGTGAAAGGACCTGGCCTTACACACAACTGAAGCCCCATCACGTGCACACTCCAAGCCTGCAGACAGACTTCTTTGATTCAAATTTATTAATGCCAAGGAAAGAGCCATCCAAAATAAAAGGTTTCAGCTCAGCGCCTGTGGCTCAAGTGGCTAAGGCGCCAGCCACGTATACCTAAGGCTGCGGGTTTGAATCCAGCCCGGGCCGCCAAATAACAATGACAGCTGCAACCAAAAAAGCTGGGCGTTGTGGCGGGTGCCTGTAGTCCCAGCTACTTGGGAGGCTGAAGCAGGAAACTTGCTTGAGCCCAGGAGTTGGAGGTTGATGTGAGCTGTGATGCCACAGCACTCTACCCAGGGGACAGCTTGGGGCTCTGTCTCAAAAAAAAATAAAAATAAAAGGTTTCGGCTCAGCGCCTGTAGCACAGTGGTCACAGCACCAGCCACATACAGCGAGGCTGGTGTGTTCAAACCCAGCCCGGGCCAACTAAACAACAATGACAACTGCAACAACAACAAAAAAAATAGCCGGGCGTTGCAGCGGGCACCTGTAGTCCCCGCTACTTGTAAGGCCAAGGCAAGAAAATCACTTAAGCCCAAGAATTGCAGGTTGCTGTGAGCTGTGATGACACAGCACTCTACCCAGGGCAACATAGTGAGACTTTGTCTCAAAAAAATTTAAAAAAAAAGGTTTCCTGTATTTATGAAATATATCTACTTTCCAGAAATAATAAACATGTGTGATAGAAAACATGGAGTATTTTAAAAGAAAACCTAATCCACTTGTAATTCTACCACTCAGGAAAAAAAAGAGACTTTTATATTTTTGCTTTAGAAATTATTTCACTCTGAGCAACACATTTAATTGGGCTATGTCATTTTTTTAGAGATTCAAGTCTCACTCTGTTGCCCTGGATAGAGTGCAGGGTCATCACAGCTCACAGCAACCTCCAACTCTTGGGCTTAAGCAATTTTCTTGCCTCAGCCTCACAAGTAGCTGGGACTACAGGCGCCCACTGCAGTGCCTGGTTATTTTTTGGTTGTAGTTGTCATTGTTGTTTAGCAGGCCCGGGGCCGGGCTCAAACTGGCCAGCCCTGGTGTATGTGACTAGTGCCCTACTCACTGGGCTTCAGGCACCAAACCAAGAGCTATGTCTTCCTGGAAATCACGTAGGCATATACCAGAATTCTTGTGAAGGGAGAAAATCAAACCTACAGACAGTCTTCAAATATACACGTAATTTCATGGACCCTAAATCTCCTCATTCATCCAATCGATACAAAGTTACATTTCATTAACATTTAGTTTAGTTCGACCTTCGTTGATTTCAGTTTTCTTTTCTTTTTGTTTTTCAATTTTGGAGACATACACTTTTTTCTAGATCTCAGACATTATCTGTAGGCTCCTTAAAAGTGCATGGGCCTCAGGCAGTGTGACCACAGATCCTGATAGATAAAGTGCCATTGCTGCTGGTCCTAACAGCAGCTGATAAATTTAGAAAGACTAAAATAAAGCATGAGGCCTTCCACTGTTGACCGACTTCAAACTGCCTCTCCTCTTGGCCCCCTCTGCAGGCTGAGCGGAACATTGAATACCTGAAGGTCAGCGGGTATCCCTAGAGGTCAGCAGGTGTCCCCTAGAGAAACAAGAGAAAGAAAGGCAGGCTGCTTTTCCGGGATTGATCGTACACAATGGCCGGCTTTCTGGTTTGGGGTCAGGGTGAGGAGGGCCCGCCCCCACATCACCATTGAACTTGCTCTTGGAGGTTGGTTCTGCAGTCTCAGGACGTGCTGATTGATCTGCGGGGACCACACACCAGCAGGGCTCTGAGGAAGTGACACAGTGAGGAGGCTCGGGTCAGGGAAAAGCCCAGCCTCTGGGCCCCAGGCCTCCACCCCGCCCAGCATTGCCTTCTACATCCAAAGAAGCCTCTTTTCCTCTCACGTTTTTGTGAGCCAATGGATCTTCATTCAAAGGGCACAGAGACTGGAGTAAAGAATCCCGAATCCCAGCCCCTTGCAGCCGTCTGGGGCAGGGCAGGCGTTAGCACAGCCCCCGGCACACTGCGGCAGGCTTGCTCAAACCGGTGCCCAAATGTCAAGTGGGGGGTGAATGACGGCTCTCCCAGAGGTGCCTTCTGCCTGAAGGTCACCGCCTGCCCTTGTCCTTCCCCACACTCATTTTATGGTTCAATATCCTTTATCTCTTCTTTTGGAATTTTTTTTTTTTTTGAGACCATCTCACTGTGTCGCCCTTGGTAGAGTGCTGTCACGTCACAGCTCACAGCAACCTTCAGCTCTTGGGTTTAAGCTATACTCTTGCCTCAGCCTCCCAAGTAGCTGGGACTACAGGTGCCCGCCACAAGGCCCAGCTATTTTTTGTTGCTGTTGTCATTGTTGTTTAACAGGCCCAGGCTGGTTTCAAACCCGTCAGCCTCTGTGTATGTGGCTAGCACCGTAACCACTGTGCTATGGGCACCGAGCCTGGAGTTTTCTTTTAAGAAGCCTCAAAACTCCTTTCCTTTCCAGGAATCTCTCTTCATTTCATACTTAATATGAAATGTTTAGCCCGTGTCATAGCTATAGCTACTGAGGCTGAGATAAGAGGATCTCTTGAGCGCAAGAGTTTGAAGTTGCTGGGAGCTAATGACACCACGGCACTCTACCAAGAGCAACAGAGTGAGACTCTGTCTCAAAAAAAAAAAAAATTGTATCAATGTAATTAATAATAACTAGTAATTTAGGAATTAGTAATATTAATTAGGAATTAGTAAATATTAATTTATATTCGTACTAATAGCAAGGAAGATAGATCTATTACCCACATATTCACCAACCCTGGCTATTTTCAAACCTACAAAATATTTGCCCATCTGATAAATGATAAGGAGTACTTTGATGTTTTGATTTTGAGTAAAAGTAAGCAAACTTTCTTTCTTTCTTTTTTTTTTTTTTTTTTGCAATTTTTGGCCAAGGTCGGGTTTGAACCCGCCACCTCCGGTATATGGGGCCGGCGCCCTACTCCTTTGAGCCACAGGCACCACCCAAGCAAACTTTCATATACTTACTGATGTTTGGATTTCTTTTTCTGTAAACTGCCTATTCAGGTCATTTGCCCATTTTTCTATTGGGTTGCTTATGTTTCTCATTGATTTGTAAATTTTTCTGGTGTAACATCTACAACTATTTCCCCCACTGATCCAGTTTGTAATCAAAGCCACATAATTCAAACTTTAAATTTTCTGGCCACAGGTGTCAATTCGCCTTCCCAATTAGACAGTAAATTCTTAAAACACAGAGGAGGAGAATCTAGTCCTAAATGGCATGGTAAATGCAGGTGATCAGTCCTGAAAACCCCACCCGGACCGTGATCCTCCAGGGAAGACTTGTATCTTCTGTAGTTCTGGAAGAAGATGAGGTTTCTTCCCGGGTCAGACCCTCCATCGATCCAGTCTAGCTTTCTATCTGACAGCAGCCACAAGAAACACATTGAAGAGAATCCAATTACCCTCTTTGACATCTGCTTCAGAAGGTTAGGAATTTTATCCCATATATCACCATTGGAGATCCATCTTCCCTCAATTCATCTAAGCCCTCTCTGAACTTAGCATTTCAGGGTATGGTCCCACTGCAAGCACTGCGGGTAATGAGTTCTCTTGTTTATAATGCAATATATCAACTTGTGGGTCAGGAGGGTATGTGAGCATATAGAATCCTTCTCCATTCCCTCTCAATACCTATGAATAATAAGTTAAAAATAGGTTTAAAATATTAACACAATGTTTCCTTTATTAGTTCCAAAACATTTTTCAAACTTTCCTTTGAGCCTTTTATGGTGTATTAACTACATAACCAAAAAAAGACACCTCCCAGATTAATTATACAGTTTAATAAATAATTTTAAAGGGAAGAGCTGTCCCATTCCCACAGAGGGAGGGTAAACACTATCCTGACTTTTGAAATAATTACTTTCTTGCATTGCTTTATGTTTTAGCTTCTTTTTTTTTTTTAGACAGAGCCTCAAGCTGTCGCCCTGGGTAGAGTACGTGGCATCACAGCTCACAGCAACTTCCAACTCCTGGGCTCAAGCGAGTCTCCTGCCTCCGCCTCCCAAGTAGCTGGGACCACAGGTGCCCACCACAATGTCTGGCTATTTTTTTTGGTTGCAGTCATCATTGTTGTTTGGCGGGCCTGGGCTGGGGACTCGAACCCACCACCTTAGGTGTATGTGGCTGGCGCCTTAGCCACTTGAACCACAGGCGCTGAGCCCCACATTCAATTTAAATTTAAATCTGCAAAACATTCACTGCCCTATGTTAAATGATGCAAGCCACTAAGACTGTATCTACAAACAATTCTCATTTGCAAGGGAAGCAAAGGGAATTTTGATCTGCCTCCTTTGCCACTGATCCCACTTTCAATCAGTCCAATATGGTGCCCAACAAATAGATTATGTTGAAAAGGAAGAATAAAAAATGTTCACATGCATAGCTCTATGTCTCAAAATCTGTGAGATCTCAGAGGAATAAAAAAATCATTTTCATTTATAAATTTGTTGTTATTAGCTGATATTAAAAGTAGATCTTTGGCTTAGATAAGCCTCATTTCTTGCTAGCTCCAAAACCACTGAAAGAAAGGGAACGAACTCTATTCAATGAAGCTGGATGCAGTAGCTTACACCAGTAATCTCAGCACTTTGGGAGGCTGAGGCTGGAGGATTGCTTAAGGCCAGCCTGGGCAGCACAGTGAGACCTCATTTCTACAAAATAAGAAAAGAAATAAAACAATTGCACATTCGTCTCTCTGCTTTGGAAACACAGGAGGCTTTATTGATCTTGTGAGCCAAAGCAGTGTAAGGAAATTGGCTTTGCTATCTTTTTTTTTTTAATTATTAAATCATAGCTGTGTATGTTAATGCAATCATGGGGTACAGTGTGCTAGTTTTACATACAATTGGAAATGCTTTCATCAAAGTGGTTAACATAGCCTTCATGGCATTTTCTTAGTTATTGTGTTAAGATATTTATATTCTACACCTAGTACATTTCACATGTACCCTTGTAAGATGCACAGTAGGTGTGGTCCCACCAACTACTCTCCCTCCACCTTCTCTTACCCTCTCTCTCCCCTTTCCCCTTTTTCTTGGGCTATAATTGGGTTATAGCTTCCATAAGAAAGCTATAAATTGGTTTCATAGTAAGACTGAGTACATTGGATACTTTTTCTTCCATTCTTAACAAAGTATTTATAATCTGAATGGTCAGAATAGTTCATTACCACTATTGCCATCAGAGGGTAAAGTCAAACAACAAACTTAGTTATGTTATTGGCACTTGATAATGAACTACTTTAAAATTTTCTGAAAAATTGTTAGACAATATTAAACAATATATGTACTCAGAAGATCACACTTTTGAGAATAATTGTGATTTTACCTTGCCAAAATGATAAGGCGATAATGAAAGATGTCTAAACTGAACTCCAATGATCCAATTAAGAATTTTGCATTTCTACAGATCCACGAATAGCAGGCGGAACAGGGAAAGGCCCCCTTACTAGGGTTCTTTGCTTTCTAAAAACAGCTTTCTTAAATCATATTATTTATACCACTTGGATTCAGAGAGTAATTCATAAAATGGAAATGGCAGGAGGTGCTGATAGAGGGGAAAAAAGAAGGGGTGAATGAAATGAGGAGGAAATGGAAGCCTTCAATATCCACAGAAATGCTGCAGGTTCTTGAATGAAGAGCTTACTCTAAAGCACACTTCCAAAGGAATGAAATAATTTATTTTAAAATCTCCTCCAAGAAAAGAACTCCCTTTGATTTGTACTGTAGAAGAGTCTATGCTCCCAAGCTTTGCCCAGAGGCCTGGCAGTCTGTCACTCATCTATCATAAAGAGTTCATTCAACATGTCTTTACACAATTGGCTCCATTTCTAAGTATTTTTCTATTACTGTCTCCTTCACTCTCACTTTCAGTCACCTCTTCAAAAAGAAAAGTGTGGGCTGTGCCCATAGCTCAGTGGGTTGGGTGCTGGCCACGTACACCAAAGCTGGTGGGTTCAAACCCAGCCTGGGCCAGCTAAAACAACAATGACAACTGCAACAAAAAATTAGCCAGGTGTTGTGGCAGGCACCTGTAGTCCCAGCTACTTGGGAGACTGAGGCAAGAGAATTGCTTAAGCCCAAGAGTTTGAGGTTTCTGTGTTCTGTGACGCCACAGCACTCTACCCAGGGTGTCAGCTTGGGACTCTGTCTCAAAAAAAAAAAAAAAAAAAGGAAAGAAAAATTTAGGGGAATCTGAGTCTTTTGACTGAAATTTAAAATACTGATATCCTTATATTTACTTCAACTACTAAAACTCCCTGCCAAATACTGTATCTCTCCCAAATACCGTTCAAACATTTTTGGTGAGCACAGCTTTTAAGTATACAATGTCACATATTTCAATGACAACGGATATCATCGGAAAATCCTCTGTAATCTTATGTATTTACTAGTCCTCATGACTTGAGCCCTTTTCTTGTTAAAGTTCTGTAATGTTACAGAATAACTTTTCACATCAAAACCGGTACCTTGGCTTGGCGCTGGTGGCTCAAGTGGCTAAGGCACCAGCCACATACCCCTAAGGTGGTGGGTTCGAATCCAGCCCAATCCACCAAACAACAATGACGGCTGCAACCAAGAAAAATAGCTGGGCGTTATGGCGGGCGCCTGTGGTCCCAGCTACTTGGGAGGCTGAGGCAGGAGACTCACTTGAGCCCAGGAGTTGGAGGTTGCTGTGAGCTGTGATGCCACAGCACTCTACCCAGGGGGACAGATTGAGGCTCTGTCTCAAAAACAAACAAACAAAACAACAACAAAAAAAAAAACGGGTACCTTGAAGTTTCATAGGCTTTTGAATAGTGTGATAGGTGAGATTTTTTTTAAAGGAATCTTATGCAACTTATGTTGATAACTCTTTATTTTGTGTTATCGTGTAACTCAGAGATGCCATCTCAGACCAACTCTCTCCCACCACCAAAAATTGAGCCCTCGAGTGTTTTTATGGGGATGGCTAGGACAAACTTATGCAGTTTTGACACGTTAGTCAAAATAAATCTGGGGCGAGGAGGCTGTTGGGCCGCTTTTTCTTATGAAAATCTGTTGCTACAAGGATTCAGCCTGAGTCTAAGACTTAGGGAACAAATATTGTAACCATGAAAAATGTCATTTTAAGGCACTAATAACAATAGTATAGCTCAGTGTGTGAGATGCACACCCCCCCCCACGTGCTGTGTTCTATTCATCTAGCGTAAACTAAGTACCACTTGACATCGTCTCTTCCACGGTAAACGTATGCAATGTGTGGCCGTGTTTACTAACGTACTCCTTCTGAGACTATAAAATACAGAGAGTTAATCTTTGTTTGGGCTTCTGACTTGAATTCTAAGAGCTACTTCTAACATAACCTTAGGTCATAAATTAGCAAAGTAGGAATCTGAGCACAACCTTATTCACAAGCCATTTTAAATATCCACTTAACCCCGTAGATGGATGGACCCGACTTTTACAAGCTGAGCTTGAGCTCCCTATTCAGTTGTGCAGCTTGACATGCTCAGTGAGGCACGTTCCCCTACGGATTGCCTTCGTATCGCTATCCATCTAAGCTCATAGATATAAGTGAAAAGTGATACAATCTAGCAACAGGGGTCATTGCTTTCTTTGAAGGGCACTTGTTAACCATAGCCTCTTTCAAATAAGATGGTAGTTTTATGATACGCCAACATAACTTGCTATCACCAGTCCTTCATGTGTTTTTGGTGGTATCAGTTGAAAATCTCAAACCCAAGAGGGCTTCCCACCCTACATATAAAGTAGATGTTGCCTATTTCTGTGCTTGTGAATAAAAAAGGAACTGTAGGGCCCCGACTCTTTCATTAGCTCTGATATTGTTACTTTTGCAAATGTCAGAATGTAAGATTAATTCAGGGTACTCTCTGGGCCTTTAAGGGATGGGTTGACAGGATTTATTACAGAGAGGTGTGTTACGTGTTTATTATCCTCTTTCCCTGAGAATGAACTGTGTATAAAATTTAAAAAATAAAATAAAATACTAATGTCCTAAATTTCTGATTTTAATCTTTCTATTTTGCCTGCTTAATTACAGATTTTTGGATTTTTTTTAAAAATCTCGAATACATTGTTAGGTACGTGTCAAAAAATGAGTTTTAGTATCCAAGCTACTGTGTATTCAAGGATCGTTCCAAAATATATCACTCTGGCATCATGGTTATTCTGAGTTGAAGGTAAGTGAGAATCAGCAGATGGAGGATGACTTCTCTTCTCTGCCTTTATTTACTTGAAAGAAGGCAGAAGTTTTCTTTTGTGAAAGTGCCCTCCCCCTGGCACCAAAAAGAGGAGACTCATCATTGAAGACAGGGAGTCAACATCAACATGAGTTGGAATAAACAGACTTGACTAAAATAGCCCTTGCTTTCTAATAGTTCTTCCATCTGCTTCATTGTTACTTTCCCATGAGTTATCATCCCTTGAAGTTCAAACCCACCTTTCCCTTGTTATATATAAGCCCCTGAATGGAGCTACTTCTTTGAGTTTCACTTACTTTCTGTGAATTCCTATGCATGTAAATATGAATGAAATTTGTGTGTTCTTCTCCTATTAATTTTTCTTTTGTTTAATTCTCAGGACTCCCAGACACTGAACCTAAGAATATGGAGGAAAAAATTATTGTTTACTAATGCAAAGTTTTAATAATTGCACATCAAATTTGTTAAATCCCTATTTTGAGTGATTTTCCTAAATAGATCCCTAGAATATTTTTGTTTGTGTGTTTGAGACAGGGTCACACTCTCTGGCCCACACTGGAGTACAGTGCCATCATCTTAGCTGACTGCAACCTCAAACTTCTGGACTCAAGCAATCCACATGCTTCAGCTTTCTGAATAGCTAAAACAGGTGTGTGCCACCATACCTGGGTGGTATTTTTATTATTTCTAGAGACAGAATCTCACTATGTTTCCCAAGCTGATCTTGAAATCCTGGCCTCAAGCAATCCTCCCATCTGGACCTCCCAAAGTGCCAGGATTACAACTGTGAGCCATCACACCCTGGACTATGCCATAACTTGCTTGATTGCACATCTCTGGTGTTTCATAATTTACCTGAAGAAAAACCATTCAATCTTTATAAATCACTGAGCTCCAATTACCGCTCACCTCTCTGACTTATTCATTGTCTCAGAAATTGAGGGGAATCATATTTCCCAAAATCCACCAAAATGAGGCTCAGGCCTGTGACACTGCGTTGGTTTTGCTGTCAGTGGGACTGGATCGAGGCAAGTTACTAAATAGGAACAACTTTTCTTTAAGGCTTTCTCATCTACTTTCCTTTGCCTCTCTCTCATTTCTGTTTCTTTTCTTTTCTTTCTTTTTTTTTTTTTTTGAGAGGGAGCCTCAAGCTATCCCCCTGGGTAGAGTGCCATGGCATCACAGCGCATAGCAACCTCCAACTCCTGGGCTCAAGCGAGTCTCCTGCCTCCGCCTCCCAAGTAGCTGGGACCACAGGCGCC
>CAUYQV010197175.1:0-27086 GCA_963574575.1 Galagoides demidoff | reverse complement strand
GTCCCAGCTACTTGGGAGGCGGAGGCAGGAGACTCGCTTGAGCCCAGGAGTTGGAGGTTGCTATGAGCTGTGATGCCATGGCATTCTACCCAGGGGGATAGCTTGAGGCTCCGTCTCAAAAAAAAAAAAAAAAAAAAGAATTGGAACCTAGGCCTGTGTACTCAGTGCCGGGCTCTCCCGTGAGACCACAATGTGAGATGGCAGCATGTGGGGCAGCAGCATGGGGTCTAGGACAGGTGAAGTGGCCCCAGAAAGCAGCATGGGAGGCCAGGACAGGCGGAGTGGCCCCAGAGAGCCACATGGGGGCCCAGGACAGGTGGAGTGGCCCCAGAGAGCCACATGGGGGGGCCAGGACAGGCAGAGTGGCCCCAGAGAGCCACATGCGGGGCCAGGACAGGCGGAGTGGCCCCAGGGAGCAGCAGCATGGAGGGCGAGGACAGGCAGAGTGGCCCTGGAGAGCAGCATGGGGGCCAGGACAGGCAGAGTGGCCCAGGAGAGTGTGAGTGCGGCTGGTTCTGAGGAGGGGGGGCCAGCACATGGAGAGGGGCCGTGGTTCAGCAGCATGGGGGGCCAGGACAGGCAGAATGGCCCCGGAGAGCAGCATGGGGTCCAGGACAGGCAGAATGGCCCCGGAGAGTAGCATGGGGGGCCAGGACAGGCAGAATGGCCCCAGAGAGTAGCATGGGGGGGCCAAGACAGGCAGAGTGGCCCTGGAGAGCAGCAGCATGGGGTCCAGGACAGGCAGAGTGGTCCTGGAAAGCAGCATGGGGGGCCAGGACATGCAGAGTGGCCGTGGAGCAGCAGCATGGGGGGCCAGGACAGGCAGAATGGCCCTGGAGAGCAGCCTGGGGTCCAGGACAGGCAGAATGGCCCCGGAGAGTAGCATAGGGGGCCAGGACAGGCAGAATGGCCCCGGAGAGTAGCATGAGGGGGCCAAGACAGGTAGAGTGGCCCTGGAGAGTAGCATGGGGGGCCAGGACAGGCAGAATGGCCCCGGAGAGCAGCATGGGGGGCCAGGACAGGCAGAGTGGCCCCGGGGAGCAGCAGCATGGGGGGGTCTAGGACAGGCAGAGTGGCTCTGGAGCAGCATGGAGGGCTAGGACAGGCAGAGTGGCTCTGGAACAGCATAGGGGGCCAGGATAGGCAGAGTGGCTCATGGGAGGCCAGGATAGGCAGAGTGGCCCCGGAGAGCAACAGGCAGAGTGATCCATCCAGGCTTCGCTGCTCAGGTTTCTCTGCTGAGAATGGTGATGTCTGTCACTCTCCTCCCTGATAAGGAGTGAGGAGTCTGAGGGGCAGAGTCTGATGCCATTCATGGCCTTAAGTCTGCAGGACAGGCAGAGGGCATTGGGTTAACCTTTAACCTCATCTTGCTGCCTGGGAAACCCAGGAACAAACACAACAGTACAGAACAATGACATGTACCAAGCAATCAGCACATGGGGCTTTACACAGACACCTTCCACCCCCCCACCCCCACCGCGGACAGAGGGGTAAGGAAGAGGAGTGAACAGGTAGGGTGCAGCCACAGTGTCTGAGGAAAACAGAGACAGCCACATCCTGAATGATCAATGCAAGGTGGCCAGACACAGCAAGAACATGTGACTGCTGAGGTTCCCAGCCACTGCAAAGGGGGCTCCAGGGTGGCCTGTTGTGGGGCAGCAGGGGTGACAGCCTTATCTTCACCCCAGGGACGACACTAATGCCTGAGGTGGACAGTATTCCTGAGCCTCCTGAGGGCCATACCTGCTCCAGCTCCCCCAAATGATAATTCTATAATTCTAGGATATAATTCTATGGGGTCATTGCTGTATGGGGATGATAATTCTATGGGGTGATTGCTGTATGTTCTTAAAACATAGAATAGTTTCGTACATTCCTTTTCAGGCGCAGGCACCAAACTGAATTACTACGAATGCTCCATTTCATTAGTGATCAGAATTTCGAAACTAATTGTGTATTTGCACTTCCCACCCTGCCGGGCCTGACAAATTCCATGGTCACCTGCAGCACAGGTGTGTGGGCGCAGGCAGTCACCACAGGCAACCCAATGGTCAGGCCAGACACTACAAGGCCCTTGCACTAGAGATGGGGGCAGTTCTGCCTTTGGCAGGGTGTGTCACTAGTGGATATCGGTCCTGCTCTTTGTGACTCCAAGTATACCCAGGTCCCATGCAATACTTACACAGACAGCTCTGACTCATCCAGGAAAGACTTCTTTTAAATAAAGAAAAAAAGAAAAGAACTGTAGATTTCACCAGAGATTTTTATTTTAACCATATTAGGACCCTGACTTTCTGCTCCATGGCACTGAACATGGTCGGGCTCCTCTGCACACAGGAAGGAGCGAGGGGGTCTGCGTTTCCCCCAAGTCCTGGTGGACTCAGGTAAGACACTCACAAACACCTCCACTGCCCACTCACAGGGGGCCCCAGGGTGGCCTACGGTGCTCAGAGCTGCCCCTCATCCAGCCTCTGATCGGCAGAATGGGGCCAGGCTTTGACCACAAGACAGGCTCCAGCAGCTGTGCACATCCCCCAGAGAAGGTCAGCAGGTGTTAAGCCTTAGCAGTGACCAAAGAAGAAATGATGCCTTGGAGTTTACATGGACACATACTTGGTTCTTAAAAAAAACCAAATCTAACAGAGAAGTAAGTAGGGGCAACAGGGTGCCTGGAGGTGGGAGAAGCTTGTCTGTAAAGTGCTTTTGGGTTTTGAGAACCTTTTTAATGTAGTCTGGCACACTGCTTCACTCAGAAAGATCAGGAGGGGGTGCAGACTGCATGCAATTCCCAGCAACGCCTGGCATTCAGAGTGGACAGAGTTAACAGTGTCACCCCTTCATTGGAGTCCAAGCAGTCTATACACAAGCAAGTGTCTCCAAAGCCCTGGGTCTGCACACGCACACACACACACACACGACATCAGCATGCACTCATCTGGCTGGCCGTAATGGCTCAGTCTTCACAGCAGCACGCTCTGGGACTGCTCCGACTGGCAGATTATTCTCACACTGCCGACAGGAACGGGAAGAAGAAGAAGTCGAAGGCAAACTTGATGGCGCCATGCACGGTGCTGCGCCAGTCGTGTTCAATCTTCACGTGCCGCCTGGCTGGTGACAGCTGCGCCATGCAGTTGAGGCAGCTGATGGCCTTGAGCTCAAAGACAGGCCACTTGCTTCCCAGGCGGCCCTCGAGGATGGTGCTGAACTCGATGAGGCTGCCCTGGCGCAGGCTGAGCAGCACGCTCTTGAACTCGCTGCTGGCCCGCAGCACGATGTCCTTGGTGACGTCGTCCTCCTCGCGACTGTGGCTGCTGTTGGCGGCGCTGCTGTAGGGCATGCCCACGGTGATCTCAAACTTGTAGCGGTCAAACTTCTTGATGTGGCAGGGGTGCTTGGCCAGGAGCTTGAGGCGGCATAGCTCCTCCTCGGCCGTGGCAGTGCCACCGGCGCTGCAGGAGGGGTAGGCCTCACCATACAGGCAGCGCATCCAGTCACCGATGAAGAAGGGCAGCATGTTGATGGCCGACTCTGCGCTGTTATCGATCTCAGTAACACGGACGTACTTGAAGCGGCCTGTCCACGTGACCCTGTGGCCCTCCAGGTGGCTGCAGAGGATCTGGGTACGTGCCATGTTGGTCTCCCTCCAGGCCCGTGGCCCGCACAAGGCACCATACTGAGGCCAGGTCAGCGTGGAGTTGTAGACCTTCATGCCCTCTGAGCGGTACACGTAGAACCAGCAGAAGAGCACAATGGCTGTGAGCCACACCAGGATGAGCTTGACCACGGAGCTGCGCGTCAGGGATTTCACCATCCCCACCACTGAGAAGCTGGCCTTGGTCCAGCAGTGGACTAGCAGGGGGATGCTGCAGACCACCATGGTGACCGCGATCTTGGTGAGCTCCAGGGACACAAACCACTGGGCAAACTGCAGCAACCCCATGAGGGTCAGGCCGGCCACCAAGATGGGCAGGGCAAAGAGGAAGAGGAAGTAGCCGACAGATGCTCGGACCAGCCCCAGCCCGGTGGACTCTAGCAGGATGACCACAGAGAGCTCGCACCACATGAAGCAGACCAGGTAGGGCACCAGGTAGCAGTAAGTGCCCTTGAAGTTCCGTAGCTGGGCCATGCGGAAGAAGAGGTACAGCAGGTAGACGTAGAGCAGGCAGGGGATGCTGACGTTTAGGACAACCAAGTGGCCGACAGGCACAGTGAGGAAGGTCTGGCCGAGGACCTGCAGGTAGTACCCATCCAGGGGCATGGAGGGCAGCAGGGACAGCAGGCCAGCAGCCACCTCGGTGACCAGGGCCCTGCGCGTGTAGGGCTCTGCGTGGCTGCTCAGGCTCAGGTAGCTGGTCACGGTGAAGAAAGTGGCAATGACCGCCAGCTCCGAGCAGGGCATCCAGTCCCTGCTGGCCAGCGGGAAGGAGAAGATGACAAAGAAGACTGACAGGAGGAAGTGGGCATAGGGCTCCAGGTGGTTCCAGCCAAAGTTGACCTCAGCCTGCTCCACGTCCAGGTTGGGCTCGAAGCGCAGCAGCAGGTCTGTGAGGGTGCGGAAGTTCTCCCAGGCCTTGCTGTCCTGGAACACCTTGAGGGTGCAGATCACCATGGAGATGAAGGACAGGTAGAAGACCACCAGTGGGATGAAGACGGCGAAGAAGTCAATGGTCAGGTTGCTGATGATGAAGAAGAAGATGAGGGCGTTGATGTGGTGTGTGGGGACGATGGTGGACAGCCAATGCATGCCCGCCCGGGAGGCCACATCGATCAGGTACTCTTTGATCTCCATGATGGCATGCAGAGGGTACTTGACCATCTGGGGGTGGAGAAGTGCATTGGAATTGGGCCACAGCTGCTGCACCCAGCCACATTCAACTGCCTCCCACTGCATGCTTCCCTCCAGCCAACCTGGTTCTGGGCAGCATGGGTGCCAGACCCTAACCCAGTGGTGCTCCTACCTGTCACACCCCCTCCAGATAGCCTCCCCACACTCTGCGGTCCTTTCAGCCCTTCCCTCAATTCATCCTACCCTGCAGGTCAGCCTCTGTCTTCTGGGTCAGGAACCTGTCTCTGCTGCCTTCCCTATGCCTGGCTCCCCACCTTCTGCCAGAGTGACCAGGCCCACAGGTGTTTGCCTCCTCTGTGAGACCTCCAGTACCACAGGGACCCACCTGGCTTGCCGCTTCCCTTCCCTCAAGGCCTCCTGCTTGAAGAGACTGAGCCTGGAGTGCCCATCTGGGCCCTGCTGTGCCTCTCATCTTTCCACAGCAGCAAGGACATCACCTCCCTGGCCTTTTGTGACATTACTGTACAAGACTAGGCTGGGCTCTAGAGAGAGGCAGATGACCTAGGAGAGGAGGCAGCATAGGCATTGAAGAAAGAGTGCAGAGCAATAGAGGACAGAGTGAAGAGGTGATGCAGCTTAACAGGACAGCCAGAGCAGCTTTTTTTTTGAGATAGTCTCAGTTTGTTGCCCTTGGTAGAGGGCATGGCAACCTCAAACTCTTGGGTTCAAGTGATTCTCTTGCCTCAGCCTCCCAAGTAGCTGGGACTAAAGGCACCCACCACAACGCCCAACTATTTTTAGAGATGGGGTCTTGCTCTGGCTCGAACCTGTGAGCTCAGGCAATCCACCTGCCTTGGCTTCCCAAAGTGTTAGGATCATAGGTGTGAGCCACCACATCCAGCCCAGAGGAACAGCTTTTGTTGGAGACCTCAAAAAGCAGCTGCTTGCTACCACCCACCCATCCTACACATGCAGGATATGCACTCACACCCACCTACCCCTGCATACGTACACCTGTGCATACCCACCCTACACACATGCACACATACAAGCACACGTCCTCTGTACTGACGTCCAACCCACACAGCCACCTTCAAGTCAGCCCTCCCCTCCCTGTGTTGGTACCCCCCTGCCCCCCCACAGAAATGTCATTAAGACAGTAAAGAGGAAGGAGGGGCTGCGGGAGGTGGAGGAGAGCAGCCTAGGAGGGAGGCAGAGGTACCCACGGTAGTTCCTGCCTCCACCTGGTCTGTGCGGAACTCTGAAGGCCCTTGGCCCTGCCAGGTTATAGGGGAGATGGGGACAGAGATTGGAGGGAGTGAAGCGACAAAGTGGCCATGGAAGGTGCCAGTTATCATGAAGTGTGACACACAGGGTCTGGACCAACTCAAGGAGTGGAGCCCCTCGGTCTGAGCACCGAGGCATGGGAGGGAGCAACCAGATAACCCATCCCTGCAGGGCTGAGTACAGCCAGCCTACTCAGACCCACCAGAAAGCCGAGGAGGAGCCCTGGGCAGCCAACAGCACTGGAATGTGGCCCCATCTGCCCAGAGCCCTGGCCACCAACCAAGAACACCTGGAAGCAGCTGGGGGACTGACTTTTCCAGAGATGAGCAGGAAAGGCTCATGTAGGGGACCAGCACATTTAAAGATGAGTATGTGTGCACACTCCCACACACACATGTGGTGAAGAGCCTCACTGCTTCTCATAAGACAGGCCACTTAATCTCTGCTTTATAACAAGCAAATAAATGACTAAACCAGCTTAGGTCCCTCCAGCTCTCTCTGGGGCCACCAGCCTCCCATAAGCAGAGAGACGCCCACACCTGCTAGGACATGGGGAAGAGGGAAGACCAGCAGGGCCATGTCAGCCACAGGGGCATGTCTGACACTTGCCAGAGGCAAACCAGCATTTACAAAACTGAACCTCCTCTGGGTTTCTCAGGGAGGAGACCCTTCACTCTGATGCCAGGCCAGATGGCTAAGATCAACAGCTAGGACATGAGTCAACGTGTGCGTCAGCTGCTGCCTGCTAAGCTAATCCCTATGGTGGGGACCTTGTTAACAGCAAGATGACCAGAGGTGACTCTGGCCTGCTGTTAAAATTAATCTGAAATCCTATCTGACTCAAAGCTGTGTATCATTTTTATCAGAGGGCCACATAATCACCTGGTTAAAAGAGCCTTTAAAGGACAAGGAAGATTCTAAAACATAATGCCCGATGGCATCCAGCCTCTGCTTGGACAGCATGGGGGGCAGCCCGACACCTGGGCTCAATGACCAGGGAACTGTCTCCTTTTTAAGGGTCCAATCTCTGCACCCTGCAGCCCACCCAAGCCCTTCCTCTTGGGCCCCACCAAACTGTGGGACTGAAGAACTTAGTCTCCTTTTCTGCACAGAATGTCCAAACAATTAAAATGAACTCCTTGAGATGGAAGAAAAATGAAATTAAAAGAATATAGTAAGGAATCTGGTTCACAAAAAGAACAGTGAAGCCCAGACCAGAGGGGTTCAGCCCCTCTGCTGATGTAAGAAACCAGAGTCTCACAGAGAGGGGGTGGACCGGGAGCCCACCTGGGTGCATCACAGGGCATGCAAACCCAAATAAGACTCTCCTAAAACCTGCCCGCAAAAATGCTCACGGGTTGGATTTTCCAATAATTTAATGTAAAAAAATGTTAGAATTTTCAGATATCACTGAACATACTTCTCAGAGGGTTTTATCTCTCATGGCACCTTATGCTTCTAGGCTTGCAGTCTGGAACATTCATTATGGGTATAACGTTAGCACACTAAGAGGTCTCTGTTGTTTTTCACTTTGGTGAAGAAGACCTCTCCAAAGTATGTTTCCCATTCTTTGTTCTCTAAAAGGCTATTACAAGCTGTTCCAGCTTTTAGTTTTGGGAGAAGCTTGTGATGATTCATTAC
The DNA here is from genome assembly GCA_963574575.1 of Galagoides demidoff. Classification (NCBI taxonomy): domain Eukaryota; kingdom Metazoa; phylum Chordata; class Mammalia; order Primates; family Galagidae; genus Galagoides; species Galagoides demidoff. Next base: position 19,369 of record CAUYQV010197175.1, on the reverse strand, counting down.
CTCTCCCTTTTGCAAAAGCCTTTGAATACAACAAATTGCAAAGGAATCAAAGTGCTCTCACAGGTTCAAAACTGAAAGAAAGCAGAGCCTTGTTTGTTTCTTGTCAGGATACTTTAACTCTTTTCCTTCTAAAAAGAACGTTCAGATATGTCACAGCACTGAGCTTGTCACCTGTTAGTGGGGTAACATATAATTCCCTATCCAAACAGAATGCATTTGGAAGAAGGCAGTAAGAAACTTATGCCCAGGGATAAAAGGGGACACCTGGGCTACGGAGCCCCCTCCCAAGTTACCCTTTCACCTCTGACCCTCACTGGCATTTGGGGGAGCACCTCCTTTTTGCTGAAGACCTGGCCACACGCCCCAGCCCCCTTCTTCCCTGTCAGTTAGGAAATGACAGCATCCTATCTGCAAATACTGTGCTGGCTGGGGCTGGCTCCAAGACCAACAGCAACCTGGCTTCAGATGTTGGCTGTCCTGGCCTATGTCTCAGAACATCTATACCCTGGACATACCACTGTCCCCAATGGGAAGGGCAAGGATTTTTGCTTTCTGATGGGGACTCACATTCAGCCTCGGTCTAGCTCCGTGTCCCCAGAGCAAGGCATCACACCTGATGTTCTGGCTATAGCCTTTCCTAAAGTGCTTCAGTGCCTGCTCTGCCCCACAGAGGGTGGCCTGCCCTGACTCTCTCCACACTCCTGGCTCCAGCAAACTACCCTTTCAGCCAACTGCCCTCAACCCTGTCTGGACACTGACTGTGGCTCTTCCAGGCCCTCAGTGAGTTAAGAAGACACAGACGCCATGAATGCCGACAGAACTTAACACCCACGATGGTGTGACAACAATCATCTGTTTGGGGTCCTGGTGCTGGCTGGGGCCTTCTTGGCCGCAGTATACTGATGGACCTGTCTGGGTCAGGCGGCCAAACTTCTGGAAATCCTGGGGCTCTCCACACAGTGAGATATGAACACATGTAATTCAACCAATTGAGCTGAATTTGGGTAACTTTGTAAGAGGCTGTTGGGCCACATCCTGTTGTCTGCACCCGTGGCCCAACCGTAAGACCAATGAAACAAGCCAGCAAGCAGGAAGCTGGGCCCATGTCTCTGGGCGGCCTGCTCCTGGCTCCCTCCCTGCTACCTGGGCTGCTCATCCTCTACATGTGCCTGTCATCACCCCCAACAGGTGCTGCCCACCCTCCCCTAACAGTCAGCCTCTCTTCCCTGAGTCCTTGAAGACCAGGGACCAGAAGGCACCTCTGCATGTCCTCCCTAGCCTTTGTTGTTGTTGTTGTTGTTGTTGTTGTTGTTTGAGATAGTCTCACTATGTCGCCCTGGGTAGAGTGCCATGGTGTCACAGCTCACAGCAACCTCCAACTCTTGGGCTTAAGTGACTCTCTTGTCTCAACCTCCCAAGTAGCTGGGACTACAGGCACCCACCACAACGCCCGGGTATTTTTTTTGTTGCAGTTGTCATTGCTGTTTAGCTGGCCCAGGCTGGGTTCGAACCCACCAGCCTAGGTGTATGTGGCTTGCGCCCTACCCACTGAGCTACAAGTGCTGACCAGCACTTAGTTTTGAGGGAAAGTACCTCCAAGGCACTGACCTCTGTTCTGGGCCATAAACAGGTAATTTTTCTAAGTGATAAAGGCCAAATCGAAGTCTGCCTCCAACCCTGCCTGCACTAGCAAACTAGAGGGCCCCTGCACTTAGTTAGTTTCTGAGCCTGGCCTTAAGAAAGGCCTCCCTCCTGAGAACACATCCTCACATGGGGACAGAAGACATCTCAAGGAACAAGAGGCACAGCTGCAGGGCACTCCCACCCACAGCTTCCTGGAAAGCACCAGGGGTGCTCGGCAGGGACAGGGATGTGCATCCTGGAGGCGAGCAGTGGCCCCTCCAGGGTCTCGCCACTCACCCTCAGGCGCAGTGGCAGGTCCTCGGGGCTCTTTCCTGCCAGCTCATCATCCTCGTCATCGTCCTGCAGGAAGAGGTTGGTGGGGATGATGCCCTTAGCATACTTCTTGGTGATCTCCACAAAGTCATCCAGTGCGATGTAGTTCTTGGCTGAAGCATAAGAGAAAACAGCATGGACCCCACCCTCTGCCGTGTTGCAGCCCTCCCCACCCTGCCATTACCCTCACATGGCTGGATGGAACGGGCAGTGGCTAGAGACCAAGCGGAGGAATTGCTGAGTGGGTTTGGGTGGAGGACACCCTTCCCTGGGTGTCTAATGGAGGGGACCAGGCTGGTGGAGAGGGAAGGGGCAGGTGTGCCAGCCTCCCCAATCCCCTGCCCCTGGAATATGCTCCCCAGCTCCAGTGTCCCTCTGGCCCTAGCTACTGGTACCTGGAGACGACCTGCATCTTAAGCTAGCTCCATTGCCAAGCCCTCATCCACCACAACTCCAGCACCCACCGACACTATCTGTCTCTCAAGCCAGCACTGGACTTCTCACAGCACTAGTGACAAGATGCCCTGTTGGCCAGCCACTTGCTAACCCCTCCACCCAACATGATCTACTGAGGGCCTACTATGCACCTACTAACCCCTGCACCTAACATGATGTGCTATTACATGCTTACTAACGCCTCTAGCAGGTTCCACCAAAGGCCTCCTACATGCCCACTAACCCCTCTATCCAACATCATCCGAATGGGTTAGGAGATAGGAAATTGGTCTCAGGACACTGAGAGGGAGTAGCCAGTGTGGCAGCAAGGGCCCTAGGCCAGGGGAGAGGGCTTTAAGGAGGAACAATAGCCACCTCTGCCCACAGATTAGGCCAAATGAGGGCAGAAAGTGATCTAGCCAAGGGGGTTACTGGTGGTTTGGTCAAGCCGTTTGGTGGGATGGCAAGAGTAAGCCCAAGGAAGTATAGGAGAAGAGAATTTGAGATGGTGACACAGATGGCCCTTCCTGGGAGTTTGTTGGAAAGCCAGGAAGAGGAACAGGGTGACACCTAACAGGGACATTCTAGTTCAGAGGGAACTGGGCAGCTCCCATGTCATTAAGGCCTAGGTAGGGAGGGCAGGTCCACAGGCTAGAGGTGCTGATCCTGCCAGGCCCGACACAGTGCCAGGAAGCCAGAGCAGAGCAGTAGGGCAGCCAGGGGACTAGAACACTGCCTGCAAAGTGACCTCGGTGGGGGGTGCCTCACTCCAACACAGCTGGGTACTGACGCCTCAGAGGCAGAGGTTATTTCAGCCTCTCTAACCCTCTGGCCCATCAGAAAGAGCCCTTCCCATTTCAGTGTGGTGATGTCTGTTTGCCTCCCCCAAGTGGAACAAGAAAACCGCAGCCCACACCCCCCTCTGCCCACTCAGATGTGGGGGTCTAAGTGTCACCAGTGTTCCCACCTGAACAGGGACCCCCTACTGCTGGCAGAAGATCCCGGGACAGGAGGGGTCTTTTGGTCCTCTGATCTGACCAGCTCACTGTTCAGAAGAGGAAACTGAGGCCCAGAGAGAAAAGGGAAACCTGCTCAAGGTCACAAGAAGAGTCTGTGGCAGGCCTGGATCTTTGCCCAGCTCCCCTGTTAATGCTGAGTGACCCATGAGGCCCCAGACCTGTCTGTTTTCTTTTGGATGGGAGCCCAGAGTTCTCCAGACCAGAACCCACCCCACGTGGGCCACAGGCCAGTGGCTGCACATGGAGGGTGTGAAGTCTCCTTGAACTCTTTGGCCCCAGATGTCTAAAAGGCACCCCCAGTTCATCGTGCCCCCACGCCTCTGTCCCCGATGCATGCTCTAACCCTTCACGCCTGCCCCACAAAGGCCCACACTGAGCCGAGCCTCAACCTGTGGCTCTCCCTAGGCTGTGCTCCTGCTGTTGCTCCCACATCTAGCTCCCTCCCCTCATCTTCCATGGAGGCAGTGCCCCCTTCCCAGCATTTCTGTCCCCCAGGGACCGTCCCCCTGTAGTCTCCATGTCTGTCTATCTTCCCTCTGGCACATGCACTCACAGTGGGCAGGGCCCAGAACACTGGCACTTAACAGACTGAGATCCTGGTAGGTCCCTTCGTGGGCCTCACGGGAAAGACAGGAGCCTGTGTGGGTGCTAGGTGTGGGCAGGGCAGGGGCAACTCACACTCGCTGCTGACCAAGCGCTCCAGCATCCGCCTTTGCTTCTGCAGGGACTTCGGGACAGGGCCGGGCTGCACCTCTCCATCTGCAGGGGACGGGGTAGTGAGAATCAGGCAGGGTGACCATCCCCTCGTGCCTTGCAGCCCACTGAAACCTGCCCAAAGGATCCTAGGGCATTCTGAATTCTGGGGACCCCAGGCCTGGGGTCTCTATAGCAGCTGTTGGGCAGCATGTGGCCACTTCTGTGCCTCTAGCTATGATACTCGATGTAGCCACCAGGTGCTTCCTCTTCAGGAGGAACACAGCCTATCCACCTATGAGGGGGTAGTCACAAAGCACTGGGTGGACCAGCCCCCTTAACTGGTTCAACAGACGAGCACTGAGCCAGGTCGATGCTGGCCTGCCAATGACCACCACCCAGCTCCCTGCCCAGAAGCCAGTCCCCCGGGGGTGGTGTGGCACCTGATGGGGCTGCATACCATGCTCGTTGACCTGACCGACATTCTCCAGCAGCTCTGACACAGCCACCTGCTTCTTCTTCTTGGGGTTGAGCTTCCAATACATGACCAGGGCTGCCTTGCGCACGGCCCTCTCCAGGTCAGTCTCGGAGGAAAGCTGCCTCACCTCCTGCTCATTCTCGGATGTGATGCCTAAGAGACAGGAGGCGTTAAGGGCTTTGTCCCTGGGACCTGGCACAGTCTCACTCCAGTTACCTGCCCGGGAGCAATGCTGGGGCTGTCCTGGTGTCTACAACGCTCCATGGGCATGGGCCCCCGTGTCTTGAGCATGAGCAGCCCTTTCTGAGAGAGACAAAGACTGGCCACAGGGGCAGGGGGTGAGCAAAGGCCACAGCAGGTCAGGGGCTGCCTTCTTCCCTTCACATCCAGTGGCCAGCACAACTCTCCCCACAGGGCAGTAAGACTTGGCATGGAAGACTCGATGTTTGTCTCCTTTTAAACATTTTCCCCAAATTTCCAAATGAACATAAAATTCCTTTTCTAATCAGAAAGTGCTGTGGGGCTGTGAGGAACATTGAGATCTGTCCCTGCCTGGCCCTGGCACCCTTAGGCTATCTGTCCAGTGCCCTCTAGGAACCTCTGGCTCCTTACACCAGTTGTAAAGGCCACACAAGCCCACTCCAGCCAGCCCCAGCAAGCTCAAGGTCATTCCACATGCTCCAGAAAGGAGAGGCTGGGTTAGTGAGAAATTCTGGCTAACAGTGTTCTCTTTGTCCAAAAACATCAGTCTAATTTTCAAAGAAATATAGTTCCATATAATAAATGCAACTCTTAAAAGATGATGATACAAAACCAGAAGGAAATACAAGGGCTGTCTGGAAAGTATCTAGCAACATAACACAAAAAAAATGTGTCCACAATGGCTGAACACTTTCCAGACAGCCCTCATATACCAAAATATGGAGTGCTTCTCTCTGGGTTTCAAGGTTATGAGTAATTTGTATTTTTCTGCTTTCTATATATTCCAAGTTTTCTATGATAAGTATAAAAGACTATTACAATCTGAAAAACACCACTAAAAAAATGCCTTGGTGATGTGCACTTTCCTCTTTCCTTGAGGCTTTTCTCAGGAAGCACAGCATTCCTGGATTCTCTCCAGGAATCAGCTGCTCCCCTTGGGGAGGAGGATGTCTAACTGACTGCAGGAGGCCTGAGCTGCATCCCCACCCCACCCCATCCCCTGTACCCTCCCCTCTCAACCTTCTCCCAGTTGGTTTGTTTGTTTTTTGAAACACAGTCTCACTCACTATGTCAGCCTCAGTAGGGTGCAGTGGCATCACAGCTCACAGCAACCTCAAACTCTTGGGCTTAAGCAATTCTCTTGCCTCAGCCTCCCAAGTAGCTGGGACTACAGGTACCCACCAGAATACCCAGCTATTTTGTTGTTGTTGTTGTAGTTGTCATTGTTGTTTGGTAGCCTTGTTGTTTGGTACCCTGGTATATGGGGCTGGCGCCCTAGCTGCTGCTGAGCTACAGGCACTGAGCCCCCTCCTCCAAGTTTTGAAAGGTCAGTCCACCTCCCCCATGGTGAGCAGGCCTACACACATCTTCATGAGCCCACTGACCTCAGCTGCTATGCCCAGATTGGTGGAGAGCTTGGCTCCAGGGGATCTACCACTGTGATTGCAGGCCACGCCACAGTTCCCAGCTTTACCAACGTGAAGTTGGCCCTCCTCCTCAGCTGGCACCAGAATCTACTGCCCAGGTTGGACCAGAATCTAGCATAGAAGAGGGCTATAACTGGTTACCACTTGCAGACACCAGCATAAGCCAAAGAGAACAACAAAGGCTTGGTTTGTCAAATATCCCAAGTTAGGCTCAAGAAACAATAACTAAAATGATAAAGCCCCTGGCAAAACAGAAACTGTGCTCATTTCCCAATGGCATCACCAGCATCAGGCTTTCCTGTTGTTAATATTTTATTGTTTTACTAAGAACTCATTTCAACTCCAACCAAATTAATACAAAAGATGTAAATTCACCATCTTTTTTAGTGGCTAAGTAGTATTTCATGGTATACATACACCACAGCTTATTAGTCCATTCCTGGATTATTGGGCATTTGGGTTGTTTCCACAATTTTGCAATTGTAAACTGAGCTGTAATAAACAGTCTAGTGCAAATGTCCTTATGATAAAATGACTTTTTTTTCTTTTGATGCCCAGTAATGGGATTACAGAATCAAATGGGAGGTCTAGTTTGAGTTCTTTGAGGATTCTCTGTACTTCCTTCCAAAAGGGTAGTATTAGTTTGCAGTCCCACCAGCAGTGTAAAAGTGTTCCCTTCTCTCTACAACCACGCCAGCATCTGCAGCTTTGAGACTTTGTGATGTGGGCCATTCTCACGGGGGCTAGGTGATATCTTAGGGTGGTTTTGATTTGCATTTCTCTGATAATTAGGGGTGATGATCATTTCTTCTTAGTAAAGCATCACAAGAATGGAGAAGCAAGAATCCAATGTAGTCAATTCTGATATGAGGACAATTGATGCTAGGAGATGGTGGGGGTTGGGGTGGGGGGGGAGGAGAGAGGGAAGGAGGGAGAGGGTGAGGGGCCACAGTGTATGACACACCGCTTTGGGGCAGGCCACTCTTATTAGAGGGACTTTAACCAACAAATGCAAGCAGTGTTACCTGGCTCTTTGTACCTTTGGTGATTCCCCAACAAGAAAAAATTAAAAAAATTTTTATTGTTGTTTGGTGAGCAGGTGGCATTACCAACTATCTGTCCCTCAGGCAGCTGTTCTAAACCTCACGTGGACATACCTTTTCTGTCTGCCAAGCACCGGCGAAGGAGCTTGACAGCTTCCCGCCGGCCCTGCTTTGCAGCCATGATCAGCCAGTCCACAGCAGTGCAGTTATTGAGCTCTTCATCTGCATCGTCAGCTAACTGCAGGTAGCGTTTTCCCACCTGCAAACCAGACACCACTCTGCCTCCAGCTTCTCAGACCCTCTCCTGCCCCTCCAACCCAGCTGGCCACCCCCTTTGTCAATAGGCAAGAAGAATGGGACAGGAATGGGGCCTGCTGGGCATCTACACGAGGGTAGGCTCTAGGAGGCATGCATTCCTCCTTAAAACACCAGGAGGCAGATGTGGCCACCTCCTTCCTCAGAAGGAGGGCTACAAAGTCTACCAATTTTTTCCCTTCAGCAGCTCCTACCTACCCATCACCAAGGCACATTAACAGTGGATAGAAACTCAAAAGAGTTATGACTGGGCCTACTTACCACCTCTCAAGATAGTCAGGGCTGGAGAGGGCCAGAGAAGCTGGGTTTGGCATGGGCCCATGGGCCACATTTGGCCCACTGCCTATTTTTATAAATAAAAATGGCAGAGCTGAGTAGTTACAACAGAGACCACACAGAGTCCAAAACATGTACCATCCAGCCCTTTTCAAAAAACCTGCCAACATGGTCCAGTCCTTTTATTTTACAGATGGAAAGAGTGAGGCCCAGAGGAAAGACGGGGCCTACATAAGTGCTGTGCTCCCCAATCTCTGAATGCCTGGGAAACAGGTTGCAGAAGGAACTTTTAAGTACAATATACCCATAAGGTAAAGGGAGGGGGTGGGAAATCATTCCAGATGGCTGTGGTCACCTGCTGAACCATGTACAAAGGGAAAGAGTGAGGTGGTAGGAAACAGCTGCTCGGGACCAGTTTACACAGGCTTGACACCTCTGGGAAGGTGGGCCTGGTCACCTCCCCAGGGAGGCCTGGCAGTGAAAGCAGAGGTGAGATGCAGAGGCACAGGGCACAGTGCTGCGGCCTGGAGCTCATCCCTTTCTCCTCCTGGGGTCTTGGGTTCCCCATGTGTCACAACAGGGGCTGGGCGCTGGGGTCCTCCCCACCTAGACCCTAAACTGAGAAATGCAACCAGAGATCTATGCACTGATACGGTCAACAGGTGGTTGCCGAGGCACAAAGTGCTGGGTCCCAGAGCCCCCAGACCTGGGTCTGAACCCCAGCTCCTCTGCAAGAGCTATATAAATTGGGGCAAATCATTCAAGCCTTCTTTGCCTTAGTTGCATCTCAAAAACAGACATTGTAATTCCCCTCTCTAATGACATGCTGAGGGTGACATGAGATGGAGATCACTGTGCTGATGTTAACACCCCTCCTTCCTCTCTTCCCCATGTACTTGGGTTCCTGAAACCCACCAAGCTCCTCCCACCTCAGCCTCCACTCATGGCTCTCCTGTCTGCACTGCCCAGGTGTGCAGGGTCAGCCCTTGGCGGGGATGGCCCTCCACAGAGGGCACCAGGACTCCCACAGTTCCTGGCTCAGCATCCTGTTTGCTTCTCCCCTCACTGGAACTCAGTAATCTCATTTATGTGTCTATTTACCGGGTTCTGTCTGCCTTTTCCACTGACCTGTCACCCCGTGAGGACGTGACCCATGTCTATGTAGCTCACCACTACACCCCCGCACTGGCACAAACTCCGGCCCTGGCAGATGCCCAAGGGAACAGTCACTGCTCTGTGGCCACACAGCTAGTGGCCAGGTGAAGAGACACCCAGGGAGATGAGAGCATTCGTCATATACGGCGTGAAGCACGGGGAAAGTTGTGTGTCCACTGAGCAAGCCAGGCACAAGGAGGACAGACAGAAGGGAGGATGACCTAAAAGAGGTGATGTCCAAGTAAGGTGTGAGGTAGACAGGGGATGAGCCTTGGTCCCCAGAGGGAAGCAGGGAGGAAAATCAACACAGAATGTGGGAACTCAACCAACACAAAGTATTGCATGTGGGGCACACAATGACTCTTAATCCCCGTTCCCAGGCACCAACTCCTCAAGCTGTAGGCTCTTGGCCAGGCCTGGGGCCTGTCCTGAGCCCCCTGCCAACATTGCACCCTCACCTCTGTCTGCGCCTTAGGGTCCCCAGCCTTGGCCTTCTCCAGGACTTCCTCAAAGGGGATTTCCACATCTCGCCTTACGGGCCCTTCAACATGGAAGAAACAAACAGAATGTCACAGGCCAGACGCTGCCACTGGTCAGAGTAGAGGGGATGGCAATAGTGGTCTTTAGAAGACCCAGTGCTACTTGTCCCTTTAAAAACCAGGCCAGGAGGACAAGCACAGAGACAGAGATGTCTAGGCGGCAGCTGCCTGCCTTCTAATTCCACACACAGTGCCAGAGCAGTGAGAGCAAACTCCATCCAGGGGGGTGGATCCCAACAGCACCATGGAGCTTTGTGAAGGTGGCAAGGGAAGGAAGGGGCACAGACCCAGTCCCACCATCACCCCCTCAGTTCTCTAGCCAAGGATAAAGAAAGATCAGAGGACTTGTTTGAAAGCCCAGGATTGAAGTAATAAAAAGAAAAAAAACCTGCACCCAACACTCAGCACCCCAACTAATCAAGTTCACGTTTTCCAGGATCGTGTCAACAACAGACACGTTTTTTGGAGTTTATGACCAGTATATACCCACCTTGATACCGTGTTTCCCTGAAAATAAGACACTGTCTTATATTTATTCTCAAGAAGACACACTAGGGCTTATTTTCAGGGGATGTCTTATTTTTATTAAGTATAATACAATAATCTCCATTTATTGAAATACAGTTAAGTCATCTTCTTCTGGAACCTGAGAGGGGGAGCTGACTTTCTTGGTGGGGCTGGTGCTAGTGATGCGTGAACTCCTTTCCCCTAGCCGTTCACACATGCGCAATAGGATGCCTACGACCGCTGTTACCACACACACACCTGCGCAAGTGCCAACGGCTGGGAGAAAGGAGCTATGGCAGATAAAAGGTATTCCAGTCTTCCTTACCACTCCACGCCAAAATGCATGGTGTGGCTATGCAGATACGCTGCATAGCCACATCCATCATTAGGTAGGGCTTATATTTAACAAATGCATGGAAATTCTGCTAGGGCTTATTTTGGGGGTAGGTCTTATTTTCGGGGAAACATGGTATTAACAGTTTTTACTTAACAGTGATTATCTTCATCCATTCAGGCTGTTATGATAAAACACACAAATAAAGAGAGAATTATTTTGTATGGTTCTGGCTGAGAAGTCCAAGAGAAAAGTGCCCACAGATCCAGCCTTGGATGAGGCCCCATTTTGGTTCATAGGTCTTCTTGCTGTGCATGAACATGCATGCACTGTGGGAGGTAAACATCCAGGCCACTGCAGCGGATTACTATGATTCCACACTGCACTGCAATCAGTTCACTATTTCAGGGGCTTATAAATCCCATCAAAAGGACATGCTTAATTTACTGGACTTTCCCTCCGTTTGGTCTTTCAGGTTGTTCTCAATAATCCCTTATTTTATAAAATGGTGCTACAAATAATTTTGGTGTATACTTTTCTTCTGGGAAGTTATTTTCCTAACATAGGTTCTCTAGCTGCATTACTAAGCTGAGGGCCTAAACATCATTATGGCTTGTGCTGTATTTTACTTTCTAAAAAGTTATCCCAACTTAGAAAAGCTTTAGACAACCACACCTTTCACTATAACCTTACTGACAACAGGAAAGGATGCATGGTCCCCAGGGACAATGCACCAAGGAACGGCCCTCCTTGTCTAATTAATCTACAGTTTTCCCCAAACCACCCTGTGCCAGGCTCTGAGCTGGGCTCTGCAGCACCCACGCCACCTGGCCCTGCAGGACACCCAAGTCTGTGGGAGGCAGGACTCTGGGAGGCAGTATGGGAAATGGCTGAGATAACACAAGCTCGCCAGGCTCCACGGTCACATCCAGTGTGGAGAAGGCAGGAGGTTGGGGTGACTCAAAGGTGCAGGCAGCAGATGGAGCTCCCACAGGTGAGGTGTGTGTTTCAGGAGGGAGGAATTTGAAGGATTATTTGAAGGATTCTTCACCAGACCTCTGCATGTATGCCAGCCCTTTAGGGGGCCAGCTTGCTAACAGGGAGCAGTTTGGGGCTAAGCTTCCCTGGAGATGGCTCCAGGCCCACAGAGCAGCACTGGGGACGCCACCACACCTTCTCCATGGCCTCAGACCTTGGTGCCAGTGCTTCCCAATCCATCAATGTTGTTTCTCTCTTCTTGCTGCCATCACCCCTTCCAGCCCCTGCAATGTGCCTTCTGGCCACGGGCTCAGCACAGGTTGACACATCCATGGAAGGGCTCAGACAAAGCCTGCCACAAGAGGCCCCTCCCATGGGCTCCCTGAGGACTTGTATTCAGAGTAACACTGATCCACATGTGAATCCACAAATCCATTCTTCATGTAAGGTGCTGTGTGATCCAGCACAGGTCTTCAATGTAATTGTTACTATTGATCGGGCAGTATGATTTATGAAGAAATGAGATGCTCCGTAGTATGTGAGGGGTCTTCTTTCCCTACTCACCACCTCTCTCAGGTGACCCAGGGTTGGGGCCATCACTGATCCCATACTTTCCAGCACAGTGCCAGTCCCTCTCATGAGTTCAAACTTCTTTTCTTAATTAATTAAATTCATAAGTCACATTGCTTTTTTCCTTTTTTAAACAGAACCAGAAGATTGAAGCCTACATCTGTTGCCTAAGACTCTTCTAGTCCATGATTAATTTTTCACAGAAGTTATTCATAGCCTGACATTTCAAGAAGTCACCCCAATATGCAGAATCTTTTTGAGATGTACACAACTTTCTTTATTATTCAAGCTTCTCTGTGGCAGTGGTGGAAATGTTTCCACAACGACCCCAATCTGGGCTCCTACTATAGACCAGTTGGAGGGTTCTAAGGCAAAACCCAACATGCCTCCTGCTCCATGCTGAGCAGAAGCCAGTTGAGTCAGTGTGCACCACTAAGGACCATGAAATGCTTCATTCCTTAATGCCCCTACTGGGGAACCACCGTGGGACACTCTGAGTCCTTGCAGCCCAGGTGGCACTGCCCTCTCTCACAGCACATGGAGGGCAGGCAGGCCCGGCTGGCCAATCAGAGCACTCCATGACATCTCCCTGACCACAGCGCCTGGTTCAGGGACACACACAGACCCAAGTCAGGCCAAGGGGGCTTGTGCCAGAACTACTGAGAAACAGGCTTTCTCCTTTTGCTGGTCTTGGCAGGTGGATGCCAGCCTGGAGGGTCCCCCCAGTGGGACAAGACTACCAGAGAAACAGGGCGACACAGGAAAGCATCAGCTGGGGAAGGGGAGAGCACTTCCTGATGACATCACCTGAACTCTGGATCCAGCCACACTGGAAGTAAACTAATCTAGACTCTCCAGATACAGCGACTAATCCATCCCATTTGCTTTGCCCCCTTTTTTGTATGTACGGATTTATAGTGGGCTTCTGTCCCTCACAACTGAAAAGGTCCTGAATCTAGTTGTCTTTAGAAAGTCTTCCTGTCAATCTCTGAATAGCAGTCATTCAGGCTTTATGCCCATGGACAGTCTCCTTAACCTAGAGAGGATCCACAGAGAACACCCCTCATCCTCTGACATTACTCATCTCCATGGATCCCATGCATTTGAAGGACTCACAGATGCCACACTGAATCAGTAAGTGACCTACGCTTCCTCCTGAGCCAACAAGGTGAGGAGCGCTGATCCAGTACACCCCCACCCCCACCCTGGCAGAGGCCGCTGCCTTTCCTGCTGGAACCCGGCCCGTCCTCTGTCATGGGCTCCACCAGCTTTTGTGGATACCATCTATGCCCACTGGGGTAGGCAACCACTTCGCCTCAACTCCCTGCACCACACTGGACAATGCACAGAGAGCAAATGGAGGAAAGGACAGACAGGGGTCCAACCAGGGAGTCACCATGAGCAGGGCCTACAGCTTTCCTCTCTGTGCCCCCAAATCCCAGCATAGATCAGAACACAGCATGTACTGGGCTTACTGTCAAGTTCAATCCCTGATTTGAGCAGATATTCTATAGAAGTGGAAAAGAGTAGAAGGGTATCTTCCCATACATTGGGAGGGTTAGGCCCACCCCCGGGAAAGGGAGTGGGGAGGCCTCTGGCTTCCTTCCCAACTCCTGGCTCCAACTGTGCATGAGACTCGTCCAAGAGGGCCGGTATGAGGCAGCTGGCTTCCATCGTCACATCACTGGTGCCATCTAGATAGGCTTCAATAATGTTGTAAAAATTTTGGATGTATGTCAAACACTCTTAGAAGATGAGTGCAATCTTAAACATGTAGTAAATAAATATGACGTAATCCCCCCGTTTCCAAGAGTGCTGCCACCCCTCTCACAGCTTCCCTTGATGGCTTCCAGGTCTGCTCCTCTGGTGACAGCCACCACATGGGGCTGTGCTCAAGGAAAAGGCATAAAAAAAGGAGGGTGTGCCAGGTGCTGTCACCATCCCTGGGCCAGGGCATGACACAGTGGCCTTGCACCAAGGGGTACCCCACACATGGGGCAGCTGGGATCGGCAGCTTAAGGGTTTCTCCTCATGACTGATGCTTGCTCTTATGAAGGGTCCAGAATCCAAGGGCACCGAGTTGAGCAAGGTGGGACCCCTGACCTCAAGAAGGCCTGCCCCAGTGCCAGGGAAGAATGACCACAGTTCACCCATGCAGGGTCAGGGCTTGTGCAAGTAACTGCAGAGACATCAATCTGGCAGTAGGAAGCTTTCTGGAGGTGACATTCGAGGCCTTGAGCCCAAGCAGGGGGTTAAGAGTAACACATGACAGGCACGTTGCCACGCTTCCAAAGGATACCAACTGTTTGAGCCACACCTAAACTGCCACCAAGTCCTCACAACAGGTTAACCTAAGCTGTGAGGGTCACAGCACAGGTGGTGCAATCTGACAGACCATGTAAAGGCAGAATAGGAGATGTAAAAAGCTAGTCCCTCAATTATCAGCAGCCAGGACCCTGGACCAGACAGCACAACTAAGCATCACTTGCTGCTGTGCCTGTCCCAGGGCAGCAGGGCTCAGCACGTGCATCCACACACTCCCAAATCTGTATTAGCGCCCCAGCCCCTCCTTGGCCCCCTTGCACTCACCTCTCAGGACTGAGTTCTAATCCCCCTAGGAATTGCTCCCAAGCCCCCATCTCAGGCTGTGCCACCACCATCCACCTGCTGGTTCCAGCCAGAAACCTGGACACCAATGGGCACCCCACCCCCCAGCAGCCACACAGACCAGCAGCTCCTCTCTCCCAGTTGCCCACCAGCTGTCTCCACAGAGCACCAGGTGGTTTTCTGTTTACCCTAAAACAATCTCCCAATTAAATCCCTCTAACAGCTCCCATCACACTCACAATAATTCCCACTCTCTTTCCTGGACCCTCAGGGCCCTGCTTGGCCTGGCTGACCTCCTTGGCAGCTCCCAGCTGAACTCCCCACCACTGATCCCCAGGTCCAGGACCCTGTTCACACTGCACAGGCCCTTTCTCGTTCCCTCACCCCACGTCCACCTCCGGGCCCTGGCCTGCTTGGCCAGAACTGAGGGAATGCTTCTCAGAGGCCACACCTCACTTCAGACCAGGAGTAAAGAGCTCAGCTTCATTCTTGTGTTGAGCAGAACAGGTCCCTCTGGGCTGAAGACAACGCTGCGGGAGAAGATACATAGGACTCTATCACAGCCACTGTGAGGAAACAGCCCCCCACTATCAGTGAGGGCTGCAAGCTGGCCAGGAAACTGACTCTGGCCTAGGGATATATAGCTTGGGCAGCTCAGCCTTGTCCCCATTGGAACCTACATAACTCAGACATAGTTATCAACAGACCCACCAGCCCTAGAGCCCGGCACCTCCCAGCGGTCTGTGTAGCCTGGGTCACTGCTTCCTTACCTGTCTGGCCCCAGTAGCATCTGCTTCCAAGCCCTGAGTTGCTGTTCCTATGTGGCAGGTGACTTGCCAAGGCCATAAAGCCAGGACGGGAAGTGTCCAATGCAGCCCCTGTCCCCCTTTTGCTTAAGAAGAGGCTGAGAAGGGATGTCCTCAGGGAGGCAGCCAGAGACAGGAGACCCCAGGGCAGCTCTGGCCCTGTCTGCCAAGTACACAGGCCAAGAGGCAGCTCAGATGGCGCCTTCTCCAGGTGGCTCTCCAGGAAAGACTGGGCTTTCTCCTAGGTGACCCCCAGGGGGCTGCAACATGGTGGTCCACACCACTATGCTCAGCCCCCAGGACTAGGACTAGGGCTCCTGGGCATGGCTGACCTGAGGGTGCCAGGCAATCAGTTAGTGCTATGCCTGAGGTTGCTGGTTGCCTGTGGCTCATCGGTAGTACAAGCTCACAGTCCCGGCTTCAAATCCCCACTTCACCCTCGCCAGCTGCACTCACTGGGCCCTCTACTCAAGCTCTCTTCTCCTCAGTGTTCTCCTCTGAAAAGTGAGGTGGCAACAGTGCCTGCCTCCTAGGCCTAAGAGGCGCCTGCTGGGGAGAGTGTAATTTCAGCACACACTCTGCTTACCTATTATGTTTTAGCTGATGCTCGTTACACCTCCGTGGGGCAGACAGGAAAGCTAAATCGAACTTATCACACCAACTACTGCAGGGAAGCAGTCTGGGCCCCACCCTCCCTGTGGCCCTTGAGTGTATGCAGGGATGGCTGGCCCCACATCAGTGACCGATGACCCAGAGAAGCCAGGCCCACTGCCCCCAGCTGTCCCCCACTAGAGCTGCTCTCTACTCCTATCCCCAGGGCAGAAACCACACCAATCACATCTGCTTGCTGACTTCTGTCTGAAACTCACACAGTCTGGGGTTCTGCCCTCTGTAGGCTGCTCTGCAGTACCTAGATCAAAACCAAGTGTTTATAGCCCTGGTCTCTGATCCCATTGGCCATGAGGCAGTGGATGAGGGGGCAGCATTTGGGGATGGGCCCAATCCTAGGAGCAGGAAGACAAAGCATGGGAACTTAGTGATCTTCAAAGGAGACACAAAGGCCAAAAGACCCCAAGGACAGGGTGAGTTTCTGAGGGTGGGTGATGCTGACCCAGCACGAACTGAACCAGGGAGCCCCAGCCACTGCACCCAGATCTGGGAGGGCCCTCTAGCTCTGCTAGTGAGGTGGCCAGTGTATGAAAAGACGGGTCACTCACCAGTAAGTGGCCTGGACAGTCACTGAGATTCTGTGCCTCAGCTTCTGAGGGGTCTTGAGTTGGCACATGGGCAGGCTGTGGACACAGCAGGGGCTCACCACATTTGGGCCCTTGCAAGGGTGGGAGGGGCCTTGCTGAGCTGGGGTAACCCCTTTCAGGCCACCAGCCTCTCTAGGGGAAAGGCAGAGGATGACCGAGGGCTGAGTAAGCTGTAGAAGGTGCCAAGGGGCTGCCCAGGCAGGCAGGTGGGGACTCCCCTTACTCAGACCCACCACACGCAGGACAGAGCCTCATGTCAGCTCAGCCTGTGAACACCAAGGGTCACCGCATCCTGCTGGGGGGTGGGGTAAGGAATGCCACCTACACACACACACATATGCATACACACATGCACACCACACACCACACACACTCACACACCCATGCACACACACACCCATGTCACACACACACACACGCACACTCACACACATGCACACACGTGTGCCCAGGAGAGAAGACATCCAGCACCCAGGACTTCACCCAAACCAGGTCTTATCCCTAAAAGTGTAGCGTCGTCTTTATGGCCAGCCACCCTGACCGGGCACAGTGAGCTGAAGGGACTCATCTGTAGCAAACGGAACACGGACTCAAACAGGAACTGCAAAGTGCTGAGCAGAAGCAGGATTGACGGAGGTGCGCTGGCAACCCGAGGAGCTGCACCTGCTGCACAGGTACAGGTGAAAGGCTGTGAGGGAAGCGGCTAGCCTCACAGTGCACCCAGGCAGAGGGAGCTCCGTGCCCATACTGCGTTACTACACAGCCCTTCTAGGCTTCCCGTGGCTTACCGGTTCCAGCCACTCTGTCCCTGCTCCTGGCCCATGGCTTGGCTGGGGTGGCTGCATCTCCCACACCTGGGCTGGGGCCAGTTTGGGACCCTGGTGCTTCGGGCACTTCGCTGCCCTCCTGCTCCACTGAGGCAGTGGCATTGAGACGGGAGCGGGCCTGTGGCACTGGCGGTGGCTGTGGGCAGGAAGGGCCCTGCAGAGGGATGCTGGAGTCCATCCTATAAGAAAGGCCATGGTCAGACACACACCAGGGGCAGCAATGCCCAACCGGCTCCAGCTCCTGGTGTCTGGTAGAGAAGGAAGTGAAGGGGCAGGCCTGTAGGATCTCATTTAAGCCCAGCACAGGCCATCCCCCAGGGCCAGCCCCACCTTCCAGATGAAGAAACTGAGGGAGGACGCTCACTCAAGGGCACCCAGCTCCACACACAGAGAGGCAGCTAAAACCCCAGGCCCTGATGTTTGCAGGCCTGGAATTCCTGCCTCACCATGAGCCATGTGACCTTGCTTTGGCATCCCTGTCAGAGAAATAGGGATGATGACAACTCTTACAGGTCATGCACGTGGAGCCTTAGAGCCCTGAACACAGCACCTGGCTGTGGGGAGCTGAATGTAACCCCCAAATAATGTGACAACCCATAACTATGAATGTGACCTGTAGTGAAAAGTAGGTCTTTGCAGATATACTGAGGACCTTAAGATGACATCATCATGGGTTAGGGTGACCCTCAATCCAGTAACTGGTATCCTCATACACAGCATAGGGAGAGGCTGAGAGAGCACTGGAGGGAGCTGGGTATGAGCAGAGAGCTGCCCCCACCACCAGACACAGAGAGAGGAGGGGAGCAAGGCCTCCCTGGGAGCTTCTAGAAGGGACCAACCCCACCCCACGCTTTGATTTTAGAATTCTGCCTCCAGAACAGTTAGAAAATAAATTTCTGTTGTTTTAAGCCACCAAGTTTCCAGTAATTTCTTATGGGGGTGGGGAGCTAGGAAATGAATACACTGGTACAGAGTGAAAATTAAAGGTGAAAAAGGGAAGGGAGGGAGGCTGGGGACTGAAACCCGGGTCTGCCCAGTCCAGAGCCCTACACAGCAGGCCCCAAACACAGGACAAAAGTCACAGAACTTTGATGGCCCAGACATCAATACATATTGAAAAGCAAACTAAGCACACAGGGTGTTGTTAGAATAGACTGGAGGGCACAGAGACCTGACACGGGTCACAACAGGGGAAAGAGCTTTGTTTTATTCAATAGGGGCCTTCATGTGCTGCTTGGCAACAGGAGACACCACCACTGACATAAGAGGATGGCCACGGGCCACAGCCAGGAGCGGACACTCCTCAAACTGTCAGACCCACACATGCTGTGGGTGTGAGGAAACTCTTCCTCAGATTCCCAAATGACCCTCCCCCAAATCAAGGCCACATCTGTCCTTAGGGGTACAGAGCAGAGAGAGGCTGGGAATTAAAAATCTGCTTCCAGCCCCAACCTGCCTCAAATCTGTGCCCACAGCTATGCAGTCCTGAGTAGGCCATGTTACTCTCTACCTCTCAGCTGTAACCCCGACCACCACTCACTCTCAGGGGCAACTATGACAACCCATGAGACCAGGGACCGTGAGCTACATGAGGGGGCCAGGGTCTTGGTGACCTACAAATCCCCAGACCTCACAATGAGCCTGGCCCCAACAGGTGCCTGGGAGACAACAATTCTAGGGACTGTCACCACTGGAAGAATTAGGAGTAGCCCCAAGCTCCCTACACAACAAATTCTGTTTCATCCTAAATGGGTCCTCAAGTTCAGACCTGTGGGCTCGGTGCCTGTGGCTCAATCGGCTAAGGCTCCAGCCACGTACACCTAAGGTGGCGGGTTCGAATCCCCAGCCCGGGCCCGCCAAACAACAATGATGGCTGCAACAAAAAAATAGCTGGGCGTTGTGGCGGGCGCCTGTGGTCCCAGCTACTTGGGAGGCGGAGGCAGGAGA